>VDFB02145614.1:0-14045 GCA_007258455.2 Sequoia sempervirens | reverse complement strand
ATATATATGTATATATATGTGTGTGTGTATATTTGTATAACAGTGAGACACGAAAGTAAAAATATACTTATTTCTCAAGCAAAGGTTTTCAAAAATACCTGATGTGACCAAACATAGAGTGTACAACATTACCTATTTTATTCTGTTGCAACTGTAACTAGAAAATGAAAGCCATAAATTAAACATCATTGGTTTCAACAATGAGATAGATGGAGAAACCCACAATATATATATATATATACACATACTAACTTGAAGATAAAGAAGAATATGTTGATAGCAAAGGAAATTTTAAGTTTCTAGATATTAAGATTTCAGATTTGTATCCTGAGAAAGGCATAAAAGCTAGGACTATGGATTCAGTTAGGAAATCTGAGCTTAATCTTTGAGTTTCAGCAGAAGGAATTTGCCTAGTATACTTACCTTTCCTATTACCTGAAGATATCCAAAGATGGAAAGATATAGGATTCTTTCATGTTCATTTTTCATATGTTGATATCATTATCCACCCACATTTCAATTATGATATAGGGGCTGAGTATTTTGCTACCCTGATAGATACCCGATGTAGACTTTGGGATAAAGCTGTAATTGTTGAATTTAGGGGTAGGCTAATTAGAGCCCAAGAAAATGATGAGACTAAGGGTGGAGATGGACGAATCTCTGTGCGTCCAAATTTCACAATTAGTTTAGATGATAAGTATGTACAGTATGCATTTTGTTTGTTACTTCAAGTTAAGGGTGTGATTCTTCATCCAAAATCTGTGTATGCCACTATAGGTGGAAGAAGCATATATAGGTTATTGAATATTGTGTTTCCTCCAAATTTTCCAGCGGGGGTATCCTTTCCAGAAGCCAACTGCAATGTTCTAGAATTTGGAAGACATATTGATCATATTGGTTTTGATATAGGATTTCCTGTGATAGAAAGACTTATTAATCAGACGTTTGCACCCAGATTCCAGAACCTGCCAGTACCCTCCAAAGGTCTATTTTCTGACAAACCGAGAACACAGTCTAGAAGAGTGTCGAGTATAGAATTAAGATCTTTACCAGAAGATACACTCCTGGAGCAACTTGTAGCATCAACTAGCGGTAGACCTAGTTTATCCCATATATCTAGGTCTTATTCTCTATCAAGAAAATTTTCAAGTTCTAACCATAAACCGTATATTGATTACAATCTTGAAGAAGCCATAGGATCTTCTCATCAACTCTCATTCAGAAGAAATCCCTCCATAAATCCATATCCCTCTAGATCTTTAGCTACATTATCTGACCTTAGTAGTAATCCCGAGTTAATGGACAAACTGACAAGATAGGTCAATCAAAAATTAGCATTGACACCTAAAGAAGATGAACAACAAAGTGATAAAGGAAAAGGGATAAAAATTACTAAAATGGGAGAAAAGAGTTGTATATTGAGATAGAGTCTCCCAAAGGAATGTCTTCCAAGAGTAGGCATTGAGAAGAGAAATAAGTATAAAATAGGGGCTAGAGGTGTTGAAAAGAAGTTGTTGGCTATGAACCAGGCAGATGGCCAACCCCAAAAAACTTTTACTGTAATAAATTCTAATAAAAAGTTATGAGGATGATATGAAGCCATAATTCATGTAGAACTTGGAGAAAAGTAGAAGAATTATGAAGCCCAAAGAAATTGGATGGCCCAATGGATGACATCTGCTCAAGATAATCTGGATGATATGGATGTAGATATTAGAGATTATGCAAATACTAGTATTATTAATCAGGAAAAATTAGCACATATTTCTCAGTTGCAGCATAATATGGAATCTTCAGTTTCAAAAATAGAAAGACAAAATTCTTCTTTATTGAATGAAACTTCTAGTCTAAGTTATCAATTGAGGAATGTTCAACAATTAGCTCAAGCTATGGCATCAACTCAACATAATTATGAAGAAAATAGAAGAAGAAATGTTGAATATAGTCAAGTCTTATTAGAATCTGTAGCTAAAATATTGGAAAAGATAAGGCAAGTAGAAAAGAAAATTAGAAAGACTCAAACTAGCCAAGAAAGCTCTTCAGAAGAAGATGGTAAAAAAAAGCAGAAAGGGAAAGCACCAATTGCAACAAGCAAACCAAAAAATCTCATAGTTCAAAGAAGAAAGAGTTTATTATCTGATGACAAGGAAGAAATTACTAATTCTTCTTTAAGATATGTTGAAGTATCTTCTTCTACAAAGACTACAGTTTCAATGCCAAAAGTGAAAGAGCATAGTTTAATTATTCAAGAGCATGAGAGAGATTGGCTTCAAGAACTTGATATTCCTGTTGAAAATGAAGAACCAAGTTTTGTAGGTGAATCGATGTTTTGGCCAATAGACCAGTCAACATGGAATATTCAAACTTCAGAATGGGAGCAAAAATGGGAGCTAGATATAAGGATAGAGCCAGAACAAGAATCAGAGTCAGAATAGAAGATGCAGCCAGAACTAGAACCAAAATGGAATATAGGATTAGAGCCAAGGTATGACACATATCTTGATGAAAAAGAAGAAGATTATCTGATTGAAGAAAATTCATTCCAAGAACATACTGAAGACCTCAATCATGCAGATAGTTTAATTTCTAATCATTCTTTAGATCAATCTAGTTGGAGTCCTAAAGTCCTTTGTAAACCAATAATTAGTGTTAAATTAGAAAGTTTTAGCCATAGTCTTTCTGCACTTTTAGATACAAGATCCACAATTAGTATTTCCCAGAGTCATGCTTTGCCATCTTTATATTAGAACAGCCAGCAGATTACAGTCAAAGGATTTGGCAATATCAAAACTGTGCAAAATAGAGCTACTAATGTCCTTGTACATATAGATGACTTTAGTTCTCTTTGTAATTTTTGGCAAGATAATAGTATAGATACTGACGTCCTTCTAGGTTGGGAATTTTTGAGTCAATTTGAACCATTTTCATGGGTAGTATTGGGAAAACATAGAAAAATCAAGTATCTTAATCCTCCAGATAAATTTGAGTCTGTCCAAGTCACTGGAAGGTTTGATATGAACACAAATCTTCTTCCTAAAGATCCTCAAGATTCTGCTATTCAAAAAATTAAAGATCTTCCTGAAGGATTCTAGAGAAAGATTTTAGAAGATTATTTCTTCTATAATCCATCACCTATTTTTCAGTATCAAGGATGGGGAGATATTCAAGTTGTTTCAGGTACAAAGTAGATCCATATCTTATCTCCATTAATTACAAAAGGCCAATTAATTGTCTTAAAGCACTTGGTCAAATAGTATAAGGAGGCCCATATTATTTTTAGCTGTAGAGGTATTATGAGGAATTTTCCATATGGATCCCACCAATTGTAGGACCTAACTACAATATTTAGCCCATCTTGTAAAATCTTGTTATGCCAAATGACTCCCTTAAAGGCTAGTACTGAAGAAAATACTCTTATGTTCATATTAAATTTAGTAGTCCATTTCCCATATAAAAAACTTGAGTGGATAATAAGACATGAGGATACGAAGATTATGGGAGAATGGTATGATCCAGTCACATGCCAGTTTGTTGCAAAAAAGATAAAGCACTATTATTCATATCACTAGCTATTTGATTTTGAGAACATATTTCAACAACCTGGTATTCATCTCTTACCAGAACTTGCAAGATGGCATATTCTTTATGGATGGGAAAATGGATGAAGATTTGGCATAAAGAGTATAATTTTGTAAACGTTGTAAATAAATAAAATAAATAAATAAGGGGTGGCATATCTTAGCTAGCACAAGGGCTTGTCTATGCCGTGATGTTAGCCACGTTAAGATCTGACAATAGGATGCAACCCTGTTTTAAAAAGAAAGATCCTTATAGCTACTTATGGGTGTTAAGTGGGCCGTTCTCACTTTACAGTGTCCTAAAAGTGAAATTAAATATTGTAAATAAATAGTATGTCTAGGATAATGTAGTAGTAGAATCTAGAATAAAATATTATGGACAAAAATTCAAAAGGTGGGGAGATTTCTAGAAAAATACCATGTGAAGACTTGTACCATAAAAATTATTCACATGGTGGACCCTTGTACTAAAAATATCATCTTGTACAAAAGATTCCCACATGTAAAAAATTATTTTTTCCATTATCCAAAAAGTAAGATAGACAATATCTACAAGAAATATTCTAGTAGATATTTCTAGTCCTCTCCATAATATGGTCAAATAAATAAAGGTTGTTGAGAAAATCAAGGATTGATAATGTCTGCCATGTGGCAAGATAATCCTCCTTGCATTTTCTAGAGAAAATACCTAGTAGAATAGGTAAAAGGTTTCGGCAACCGGTTCTCCAAGTCATTTGAAGCCTATAAATAAGGCCCCAAGAGCTCATTTGAGGCAATTCTATTTTGAATTGGGCATTGAGTGATCAAGTATTAGAGTCTTAGAGTTGAGTCTTGAGCATTATCTAGAGTCCATTAGTCTAGTGGTCTGGTAATCAACATATCAGACGTATGCTCTCTCCTGCGCCTTAAGCGATCTAGATGATCAGAAATCTGATAATGCCAATGCATGTATGTAATATCTTTTGAGTTAATAAGATCATTTTCCATTTCTGAAAAATCTTTATCTTATCTTATAGCCTTGTTGTCAAAATTATACTTCCATTACATTTTGTACTCGAGCATTAGTGCTTGTGTGTTGTTGTTTTGAATTGTCAATATTAAAGCGCTAGGTGTCTCGAGCCTAGGTTTAGAGCCATGGTTCAATTCATAGTTATGTTCATGCATGTTTAATAAAATAACTACATTCTCTTATTACAACTTCAAAACCAAACAATAAATAATTTTGAAAAAACAAATTTTCTTATTAAACTATAGTGTCATAAATTTAAGTCGAGTATTTCAAAATCAAACAATAAATAATTTTACAAAATAGATCTCCTTATTAAACTGTACCATCATAACTTTAATTCGAGTATTATTGATAGATTACTCTTATGAATTATCCTATTCAAACATCAAAACTAAACAAATATTGCTAATGAAAATGTAAATAAACTCTCTTATTATAGCCTCAAAACCAAATGATACATAAAATTAAAAAAATAGATTCCTTTAATAAATTCAAGTGTTATAAACTCAAAGCTAAATATTATCGAGCAAAAAAAATGGACCCCTCTTGTGAATTTTTCCCATTGAAACCTTAAAATTGAAAAATAATATTAATGAAAATGAAGCAACTTGTGTTAATTACAACTTGAAAACAAATATTATATATTTTAACAAAATGAATTCTTTTCAGAAAATAATAATACTATAAAACTTGAAGCCAAATATTAGTAACCAAAATAATAGATTCCCTCTTTGAATGATCTCTATATATAACATTTGTCTTTAAAGTCCCCAAAAAACAAAGCAAATGTATGTGCAATTTTCGCTAAGGCATTGATGGGTGTCATTCTCTAGATTTATCGTGTTGTTCAAGATAGCTGTGAGTGAGGAGGGCAAGATTTTGTGAAGGTGCAAGTGTGTTCATTAGCTGTGGAATTTCGTAAGGGTGGGTGGAGGTTATTTTTAGTTTTTTGCATGCGTCGATGGTGGTGTGGGTTGTGATAATTGTGTGCCCATTTTTTGCTGGTGGTGGAGAAAGAAAGTGGGAAGAGGCGTATTTGAAGGAAGCGGGAAGAGGTGCATATTGAAAAAATTGTTTGTTGAATATTTTTAAAACAGTTTAAGTTATTTTCCAAAGGGGATTGTTGATTGTTGCTCTGTATAGTTTGCGTTGTTTTAGGGTACATTGTTAACCAAACAATAGTCATTTTCACAAAGAATATACTCTTTTCTCAACAACACCTTATAAAAATTAGAAGCAATCAACAGTACCTTATCACAGATAAAACAATATTCCCAGCCGAAAATAGCGAAATCACAGTAACCAACCCAAGTAAAAATATACTCATTTCTTAACAAAAGATTACCAACAATAGAAACAATATAGCCTTCTCAACAACACACTCTTGAAAATTAACAGTGGAAAACCCATCAAAAAACATACTGCTTTCTGTACAAGACCTTCTCGAAAATTGAAATAATGCACCTTTTTCAATAGCACCTTATCGAATATGATATAATATAGCCTAACACAGAGAACAATAATCAACAATGCCTAATGTAACCAAACATGCAATGTACAAATTTAACTATTTCATTCGGTTGCACCCATAACCACAAAATGCAAGAGGCTAGCCCATATACAGCTAATGTGTATACATATATGTGTATATATATATTTGTATATATATATATATATATGTATATATGTATATATATTTGTATGTGTTTATGTACATATGTATGTATGTGTATATATATATATGTATGTTCATATATATATGTATATGTATATATATATATATATATATGTATATAAGGGACACATATATGTATATATATGTATACAAATTGGATAGAGGCTGGAGGAATCACTCACTAATTCCTGCTCTGGGTCTTGCTTGCAAGATCTCCTTGGTGTCTTACTTCACCACCTTAACCTTTAGGACCTTCTTCATGTTTAGGTACCCCTGGTTCTCCTAGCCAACCCCACTACCATCACAATTCAACCTACCAAGTCAATCTTGGTGCAATATCTCTAACTCTTCCTTAGCCCTTAATCTACCCTAAAGACTAACATTCCCCAAGAACTAAAGCTTAGTTTTGCAAGGGTGTGGAGATGCTTCTACTGACTTCATTCCACCCTGTTAAGGCTCAGAAAGATCCACCTAACTCCATCTTTTCATCGCTTCCACCAAACCCTCATTTAGGGTTAAAAAGGCTACTAGCCTAGGAGCCCCAATTAGGTCTCCACCTCCGAGAAAACAGGTTGTCTCTCCTAACTTTCCCAAAGAACATAGAATATTTCCTTTGGCTTCTTGGTCCTTATGCCTACCACTTCAATATTTTAAAGGTCTTAACCCTCAACTAACCGTACACAGGTCTAAACCACAATTTGGCAATAATTAGGTCTTTTTAAGCCATTTTCATGTCCTTCCCGCAACTATTAGAGATTACTAACACCAGACGGTTAGATGGAGCTCCCTCCTGCATTCAATACCTTGTCAAGGCTCTCTCCACACCGTGTTTTTCTAGGAGATGAACACCCCTGCAACCCAAGTGCTCTGCACTTCTTGTCTTCCCTAGCCGGACTCTTCTTAGCTCGCCTAGGAGAAGACTCTCATAGTGATACCTTGACTACTAAAGACTCCTAACCCTACCATATTTACAATCATGGAGTCTAGCCACAATCCCCAAAATCCTGTACACTAGGTACAATGGAAATGTGAACTAAACCTCCATTTTTCATAGTCTGCTAGTCAGAACAACAACTAAAAGAAAACAACTAATTACACAAGAGTTCTTGAATGAATAAACTACCTATCTATTGTTCCACACAATGCTTGGAGATAAATGCACTACTTCCTACATGTTACACAGTGTCAGGATCACTCCATTAACACACAATTCAAAGCAAAAACAAAAATCAGAAAATTTACACCAATTTATCATTGTCTTCTCTTGTATTCATAAGTTTCCAATAATGCAAAAGCTTCCAACCTTCTCTCAGGTCGAGGCACACCCTATATAGGTTAACAAGAGTAGTTATGCCTCCCCTTGGTTAGACATGTCAGTTACATTGTGGCAAAGTTGCAAAATGCACCATTTTGCACTTGTTGCCAATTCCTAGTAAAATGAATTTTTAAACTCATCAGTAAAATGAGTTTCTAAACTCATCCACCCTTTCCACTCCTTAACCTACTGATCACTACTAAGAAAGACATACTCTTAAACCTCTAACTCTATCTCAATGGTCAACATGACCTTCATGGTAACACATCAAAAACAAAATTTCATCCTAGACTTCCTAATTGCCTAGTGTTTCATAGGTGCTCCTGCACCATTCTCCCCCTCTCTGCACAAACACTAGGGAATGTGTGGAGAGATCAGGGACACATCAATGCCCTGCTTCTTAAACTGAGCTTCATCTACCCATGTAGCCTCAGACTCTAGCTTGTCCTTCCACTTGATGAGGTGCTCCATGTACACTTTATGCCTTGTAGATTTCTTCACCCTTGACTCCAAGATCCTTTCTGCCTGAAGCTTGTCTTGAGTAGGTAAGGCTATGTTGCTTACATCCTTGAAGATATCCCTACTGTTCTAATCCATGTCATTGACTGTTCCCTTATATCTGATTAGATCAGCTACATTGAACACTGGTGAAATCCCTAAATCTGCAGGTAGTTCCACCTTGTAGGCATTCTTTCCATATTTGGCTAATACCTTGCATGGTCCCACTCTTTTCATCTGAAACTTCGTTGATATCCCCTTCTGCAACCTATATTTTTTTAGGTGGACCATAACATAATCTCCTACTGCAAATTGTAGATCCTTTCTAGATAAATCCACCTTCTCTTTCAACTTTTGAGTAGCCTCGGTGACTATCTTCTTCACCTGCTCCTAAATCTCCTTCATGGTTTGAGAGAAATCCTCTGCATGTCCACTCCTATGATCCATAGCTCCTAGGTCTCTAAGCTCACACACACCTCTTGGGTGCATTCCATACACTATTTCAAAAGGACTCTTCCTTGTAGTCCTGTTCACACTGTCATTGTATGCATACTTAGCCTGTGATATGACCAAGTCCCATGTCTATCCATACTCTTTGGTTAGGAATCTTAGAAGGTTACCTAACACCCTATTAACCACCTTTGTTTTTCCATCGGTCTGAGGATGGTAAGCTGATCCAAAAGACAGGTTAGTACCTAATCTGCTCCATAGAGTCTTCCAAAAATGACTCATGAACTTCACATCCCTCGGTTCTGATACAATGCTCAAAGGAAATCCATGGATCCTTAAAATTTCCTTGAAGAAAAGGTGAGCAATGTAGCTAGCATCATGTGTGGTCTTGCAAGGGATAAAGTGACTCATCTTGCTGAATCTATCTACCACCACATAGACACTATCAAACCCTATCTTAGTCTTAGGGAGTCCTATAACAAAATCCATGCTAACACATTCCCATGGTCTATTGGGAATAGGTAGAGGTTGATACAAACCTAAATTACTAGCTCCCCCTTTGGATTTCATACAACCACACTGCTCCACATACCTCCTGACATCCCTTGGTAACTAGGGCCAATAGTAAAACCTTTGCAGTAGTTCCATTGTCTTGTTGATGCCAAAATGACCACTAAGACTACCATTGTGCTTCTCTTGGATAAGATTCTCTCTCATAGAACCTTTTGGTACACACAACTGATTTCCTTTGAACAAAAGTCCACTCTGCAATGTATACTCTGAGAAATGACTATAAAAATGATTCTCAAAATCAGAACATACCTTATATGCCTCTGAGAAGTCTTCATCTTCTCCATAGAGATCCTTGAAACTCTCTATTCCAATGCTCTTTATCTGTATCTCCTGCACTGTCAGCAATCTTCTACTTAGTGCATCTGCCACCTTGTTCAACTGTCCTTTCTTGTGCTTGATGGTGAAAGTGAAAGCTTGAAGATACTCCATCCACTTCAAATGTCTATTGCTCAATTTCTCTTGAGTGTTAATGTAGCTAAGTGCTTGATTGCCAGTAAACACTACAAACTCTTTAGGTAGGAGATAATGCCTCCACTTCCTAAGTGACTGTACTAGAGCATAGAGTTCTAGGTCATAGGTAGAATACTTTTTCTTAGCTTCATTAAGCTTTTCACTAAAGAAAGCTATAGGCCTTCCTTCTTGGCTTAGCACTCCTACTACAATTCCACTAGCATCACATTCCATAGTGAATAACTTATCAAAGCTAGGTAACAAAAGTATGGGTTGAGTTGCCACTTCTTGTTTCAGTTTCTCAAAACCCTTCTCAGCTTCTTGAGTCCACTTAAACTTAGTCTTTAAGCCACCTTTGATTGTATCTAGGACTAGTGCACATATGCCACTAAAGTTTCTTATAAACTTCCTATAAAACTAAGCCAATCCATGAAAACTCCTTACCTCTATCCCAGTGGTTGGTGTAGGCTAGTTTAGGATAGCTTCCACCTTGCTTGGATCCATCTTCAATGATCCTTGGGATACTACAAACCCCAAATACACAAGCTACTATTTGAAGAACTAACATTTCTCTAGGTTGATGGCTAACTTCTCCTCTTGCAACCTTTTAAGAACCAACTCCACATGTGTGTTCTTCTATAGTCTTTACTTCTCAAAATGAGTATATCATCAAGATATACCACCACAAATATCCCTATAAAGTCTTTGAGCACTTCATTCATGAGCCTCATGAATGTGCTAGGGGCATTAGAGAGGCCAAAAGTCATAACTCTCCACTCATACAACCCATCAGTTGTCTTAAAGGTTGTCTTCCACTCATCCCCATCTTTGATTCTGATCTGATGGTATCCACTCTTGAGATCCAACTTGGTAAAATACTGAGCTCCTCCAAGACAATCCATCAAATCCTTAATCCTAGGAATATGGAACCTATATCTAATTGTAATTCTATTTATAGCCCTAGAATCAATGCATAGTCTCCACTTACCACCTTTCTTGGTTGCTAAGACCACTGGTACTGCACACGGACTGATGCTCTTCCTAATTAGTCCTTGGTCTAACAACTCCTGCACTTGTCTAGCTACTTCTAGGTTCTGATCTGGTGTAAGCTTGTAAGTTGCTTTGTTTCGCAATGAAGCCCCTGGTATGAAGTCAATCTGATGACTGATGGCTCTCTTTGGAGGTAAGGTTGCTAGTGTTCCATCACTGACTATGTCCTTGTACTTCTCAAGCAACTTCTGGACTGCTCCTGGTATGACTATTTTCTCAGTCTTATCTTCCTCCTTAGATTGCACCATGACCACATATCCTTCCCCTCCTTGTTGTAGAGTGTTGATAAACTCCTTTCCACTACTTAACAAGACACTAGGGGTCTTTGACTGTCCTTCTTCATCTGATAGTGACTGCAGTTTGAATGTCTTCCCATCCTTCTTGAATGAGATAGTGTTCTCCTTTCCATCATAGATGGCTCCTTTGTCATACTGCCATGGTCTGCCCAATAGAAGATGGCATGCATCCATGGGCAACACATCACAAATCAACTTGTCTTTGTACCCTCCAATGGAGAACTCCACTATTGTCTGCTCATTTACAAGAACACTCTGCCCTTTGTTCAACCATGTCACCTTGTAAGGGTTAGTGTGGGGTACTTTCTCCATCTTCAACTTCCTCACTTCCTCCTCAGAGATTATGTTATTAGTAGACCCTGAGTCCACTATAACCTTGCACACCTTTCCCAATATTTTGCATCTTTCCCTGAATAAGGCTCTCTTGCTTTGGCTCTTCTTTGACCGGGTCATTCGCATTAGAACCCTGCTAAACATCAAGTTCTCTCATTTCGATTCACGTGACTAACCTCTAGTGATTTGGTACTCATGGTGTCCCTCTTGTGCATATGCTAATCTCTTCTTAGTATTTGATGAAGATGTTTTCTCCGGGAACCTATAAGCTAGATGACCTACTTGACCACGTAACATCTCTCATACTCACAGCATGAGCATTTCTTGCCCGCCTTCCCTCTATTTGAACCTCCTTGAGGTCATCTATCTCTTCCATAGCCTCCTCTATAAGTTTTTTCACTTCCATGCTCTGTGAGTTTTGACTCTCCCTGACTTCTTTGTTCAGTCCCTCTACCTTGATATCCACCTCTATGTCCTCTTTGATCTCTGCCTTTTCCTCTGCTCTTAGAAGCCTGTTCTTGTCTCCTCTTACTCCTCTCTTCAATCTTTATAGCCAATTGATAGCATTGGTGCACTATCTTGGGACTTAGAAGAGTCATCTCCTCTTGAATGTTCCACTTCAAGTCGTTAAGATACCTAGCCACCTTAAGACTTTCATCCTCTGTAACATTAGACCTCATGCAAAGTTTTTGAAACTCCTCAGTATAAGAATTCACATCTTGATCTCTTTACCTCAAGCTCTATCTTTTCTTGTGCAACTAAATTTCATAATCATCTCATGTATGTTTCCTCACTTTAAAACCACATTCCCCTTCCAAGTAGAGAGATAGGATTATTTCCTTCCTTCTCTCATTCAAATGAACTTCACCTCATGTCAAGTAACCTCTCACCTTGATTTTTCCACTCCTACCTTTTTGTGCTTCTGCTGACCCCATCACACTTAAAATGGTTTTCCATTACCTCTATCCAATCCACAACTAAATCAGCTTCCATTTTTCTACTAAACAGTGGTATGCCTTCAAGTGCTTTTCCACTCAAAGCCTTCAATTCTTTCAAGAAAGGATCTTCTTTCAAAATAGGTTCAGGTTCAGGGGTCTTTTCTTCCTCTGCAACCTCTTCTTCCTTTGGTACCCTTTCTAACCGCACATCATTCAATGCTTGCTCAAGTTGGTCTATTCTTTCTCTCAATAGCCTATTGTCTTCCTCCTATCCTTCGACCATCTTGGCCAATTCTGCATTTTTCACCATGATGATAGAACCACTAGACTCAATCTCAGACATACAATAGTCAATCCCAAATCTTTTGCTTGCTCTGATACCAATCTGATAGGGAGGGGTTGGAGGAATCACTCACTGATTCCTGCTCTGGGTCTTGCTTGCAAGACCTCCTTGGTGTCTTACTTCACCACCTTAACCTTTAGGACCTTCCTCATGTTTAGGTACTCCTGGTTCTCCTGGCCAACCCCACTACCATCACAATTCAACCTACCAAGTCAATCTTGGTGCAATATCTCTAACTCTTCCTTAGCCCTTAATCTACCCTAAAGACTAACATTCCCCAAGAACTGCTTAAGTTTCCTTTGTAAGGGTGGAATATTTCTATTGATCTCCCATTCCACCTCAGCATAGCTTAAAAATATCCACCCAACTCCATCTCTTTTTCATCAAGCCTTTCACCAAACCCTCATCTAGGTTTAAAAAGGCTACTAGCCTAGGAGCCCCAATTAGGTCTCCACCTCTGAGAAAACAGGTTGTCTCTCCTAACTTTCCCAAAGAACACAGAATCTTTCCTTTGGCTTCTTGGTCCTTATGCCTACCACTTGAATATTTTAAAGGTCTTAACCCTCAACTGACCGTACACAGGCCTAAACCACAATTTGGTAATAATTAGGTCTTTTTAAGCCATTTTTCTGTCCTTCCTGCAACTGTTAGAGATTACTAACACCAGACGGTTAGATGGAGCTTCCTCCTGCATTCAATACCTTGTCAAGGCTCATGTCTGCCCTCTCCACACTCTATTTTTCCAGGAGATGAACACCCCTGCAAACCAAGTGCTCTACACTTCTTGTCTTCCCTAGCCGAACTCTTCTTAGCTCGCCTAGGAGAAGACTCTCACAGTGATACCGTAACTACTAAAGACTCCTAACCCTACCATATTTACAATCATGGAGTCTAGCCACAATCCCCAAAAGCCCGTACACTAGGTATAGTGGAAATGTGAACTAAACCTCCATTTTTCACAGTCTGCCAATCAAAACAGCAACTAAAAGAAACAAACTAATTACACAAGATTGCTTGAAATGAATAAACTAGCTACCTACTGTTCCAAACAATTCTTGGAAGATAAATGCACTACTTCCTACACGTTACATAGTGTCAAGATCACTCCATTAACACACAATTCAAAGCAAAAACAAAAACCAGAAAATTTACACCAATTGATCATTGTCTTCTCTTGTATTCAGAAGTTTCCAATAATGCAAAAGCTTCCAACCTTCTCTCAGGTCGAGGAACACCCTATATAGGTTAACAAGAGTATTTATTCCTCCCCTTGGTCGGATATGTCAATTACATTGTGGAAAAGTTGCAAAATGCACCATTTTGCACTTGTTGCCAATTTCTAGTAAAATGAATTTTTAAACTCATTAGTAAAATGAGTTTCTAAACTCATCCACCCTTTCCACTCCTTAACCTACTAATCACTACTGAGCAAGACATACTCTTAAACCTCTAACTCTATCTCAATGGTCAACATGAACTTCATGGTAACACATCAAAAACAAAAATTCATCCTAGACTTCCTAATTGCCTAGTG
>VDFB02145613.1:0-27558 GCA_007258455.2 Sequoia sempervirens | reverse complement strand
GAGACCTTGTTGTACAAAGAAGTTGGTCACCAAGACCAAAAACTCAACCAAAAACCTAGAAGACCTACTACAAAGCATTGAAATGGTCCATAATACCTTATTCCATTCATAAACCAAGAACAAAACATGACAAATTATTCTAGGTCCCTTAGACCCATGGGTGCTCCTGCACCATACTCCCAAGCAAGAAAAAGATCTCAAGTCCTCTTTGAGATAGTCTTCTACAGTAGTTCCATGTTGTTTAATATCATTTTCTGACATCCATGTTGCATCCTCTTCGGGTAGACCTTTCCATTTGACCAGGTATTCCTTGTAAACCTTCCTTCTAGTCTTCTTTGTCTCCTTGGTGTCTAGGATGCATTCAAGAGTCATAGGTTGGCTGGGGGGTAGTTCCTTCACCCAATCTTCATCCTCCATTGTTGTTGTACCTACTCCATCACCTGCATTCATAGAAGCCTTGAAAGGATACAAGTCATAAATGTTGAAGATAGGAGAGATTATCACCCCAAGAGGTAGCTCTATTTCATAAGCATTTTGGCCAAACTTGTAGACCACCTTGCAAGGTCCTATCTTCTTCATCATGAGTTTGGTATACTTTCCTTTTGGAAGTCTCTCCTTCTTCAAGTGTGCCATCACCAAGTCTCCAACCTTGAATTGGACATTACTCTTCTTTAAATTTTCCTTTTCCTTATACTTCTCAACATTCTTTTGAAGGGTTTCCTTGACTTGTTGATGAATATCCCTGATTGTACTAGCAAAGTCCTCACCTTGAGCACTTCTCCTAGCAACTCCTTATAGATCTCTTAGTTCATAGACCCCTCTAGGGTGCATGCCATAAACTACTTCAAAAGGGCTTCTACCAATGCTCCTATTCATGGAGTCATTATACGCAAATTCAGCTGAGGTAAAATCAGATCCCAAGCTTGTCCATGCTCCTTTAAGAGGTTTCCCAATGATCTATTCACCACTTCAGTTTTTCCATCCATTTGTGGATGGTATGCTGAACTAAAGGATAGATTTTTTCCTTGAGTTTCTTCCACAAGGTCCTCCAAAAGTGACCAATGAATTTAGAATCCCTTTCAGAAACAATGCTTAAAGGCAAACCATGTATCCTAACAACCTCCTTAAAGAAGAGACCTGCTATATGAGATGCATCATTGGTTCATTTTCAAGGAATAAAATGTGCCATCTTACTAAATCTATCAACTACCACAAAGATACTATCAAAACATTTTTGGGTTCTAGGAAACCCCAAGACAAAGTCCATACTTACACACTCCCAAGGCCTATTGGGAATGGGAAGTGGCTGATAGAGTCCTACATTTGATGAAGTTCCCTTTGCCCTTTGACATATTGTGCAGCCTTCCACATACCTTCTCACATCCACCTGCAACTTTGGCCAATAGTAAAATCTCCTAACTTGTTCCAAGGTCTTGTTAAGGCCAAAGTGACCTCCAAGACTCCCACTGTGTTTCTCCTTTATGATATTCTCCCTCATTGAGAATTTACACACACACAATTGGCTTCCTTTGAAGAGAAAACCATTATTCAATAAAAAGTCAAAGAATTCACCATGAAAAGAATTCAAATGCTGCTCACAAACATTGTATACCTCCTTGAAATTTGAATCTTCATGATACATATCCTTCAATGCTTCAATCCCCATGTTTTGGAGTTGGGTCTCTTGCACTACAAGTGCCCTTCTACTGAGAGCATCTTCCACCTTATTTTCTTGGCCCTTCTTATGCTTTATTTTGAAAGTATAGGCTTGCAAAGACTCTACCCACTTCATGTGCCTATGACTGAGTTTGTCCTATGCATTCAAAAAACTCAAGGCATGATTATCAGTATAAACAACAAATTCTTTAGGTAACAAGTAGTGCCTCCACTTTTTGAGGGCTTGGACCATAGCATACAATTCCAAATCATAGGAAGAATACTTCCTCTTTCCTTCATTTAGCCTCTCACTGTAAAATGCAACCAGTCTGCCTTCTTGGCTCAAAACAATCCCTATTGCTTGATTGCTAGCATCACACTCAATGGTAAAAAATTTATCAAAATCAAGGAGCACAAGTATAGGTTTTTGTGCTACTCTCATTTTCAGATATTCAAACCCTTTATCAGCCTCATTGGTCCAAGAAAACTTACCTTTGTTACCTCCTTTGATGGTGTCCAAGATTGGTGCACAAATTTGGCTAAAGTTCTTGATGAACTTTCTATAAAGCTTGCAAGTCGATGGAAGCTTCTCACATCTCCCATGGATTTTGGTGTTGGCCAAGTAATAATAGCATCCACCTTTGAAGGATCCATCTTCAAACTTCCCTTGGAGATGACAAAACCAAGGTAGATTGGTTCTTCCTTCATGAATTCACACTTTTCCATGTTGATCAATAGCTTCTCCTCTTGTAACCTCCTTAGAACCATGTCAAGGTGCTTCAAATGTTCTTCTTTAGACCTGCTAAACACAAGGATGTCATCTAAATAAACTACAACAAACTTTCCAATGAAAGGTCTTAATACCTCATTCATAAGGCACATAAATGTACTAGGGGCATTTGATAACCCAAAGGGAATCACCAACCACTCATAGATCCCTTCATTAGTCTTAAAAGTTGTCTTCCATTCATCGCCCTCTCTAATCCTTATCTAATGGTACCCGCTCTTTAGATCAATCTTGGAAAATTAAGATGCTCCTAATAGACAATCCATGAGGTCCTCCATTCTTGGCATCAGAAACCTATATCTGATTGTGATCCTATTAATGGCTCTTGAATCAGTGCAAAGTGTCCAATTCACCGTCAAGATTGCATCTAGCTCAATATCGACAAAATTGAACACATGGGTAATGTTAAGTTCTCTCTTAGCTTTCCAACGATGTAATTTTTTTCACTTTTTGACAATGTTAGGCCTTTCATCCATAGTTTCTTTTGTTTGTATGTCTATTTTTTGTCAAAAAGAAGTGTTTGGTGTTTTTTTCGTTATAAATTAACTGTTCATCAAAATTTCAAATAAATTACATTTTTAGAAACTAGACTCCATTCTACAAATTTTTAAAAATAATTTAAAAAAAAAATCTATTACTTTCCAAAATTTGTAGGGGGAGCACGGCCAAAATTATGCTTTTTAGGAAGTTCCCACTTAGAAAATTAGTAAAAAATCAAATATTCATTAAAAAAATATCAAAAAATTGTGCATCAACTAGATACTATTAGCTAACTTCTGACCATAGTGATTTTAAAAATACTACAAAAAATTTCACCATGCTAGGGTCGTACAAGAGTTTCTATGTTATGTTTTTCTGACAAAAAAAACAACAATTTTTGTACATCCCTCTTTTGAACCCCTTAATCTCAACCATTTTCAAAATAAATTAGTAGTTTTGAAAGTAGACTCAGAGCACTTCTATCCTTTTTTTTGTTCCATCTCAAAATTTTGTGTAGCTATCCTCAATTTCACGTCCAAGGTCAGTATTTCCTGATTTCAGAAAAAAAAAGTGGCCACTTAAGCCCCCTTTTTGGGAACCATCTTGGTGCACTTACCCATCCTGAATCTTCCAATCTTGTTTCCTATTGGGTTAGCTCTAGCATGTGCTCCATAATTCATAGTTCGAATTCTATACTTATTTCTAGCATTCAATCTAAAACTTATTGCCTTATGCCCAAATTGTTTGCAAATGAAACAATAGCCAAGGAAAGAAGGATAAAATCTATTTGTATGTATCTGTCTCCATGGGAGAGATTTTTTGAATGGTCATTTCATGGTTTTCCATTGATTCTCCTCTCTTTGGTTGGTTTCACCTTTGACGAAATCTTGAACCATTTGTGAGTAGGTTTTTTGGTTTTCCTTAATTGCTTCTTTAGGCGGCTGATCCATTTTTGAACTTTGCCCTTCTTCAAATTCAACCCCACTTTTTTTCTAACGTGGGCTTTTGGTATTTATGATTTTATCCAGAATTTCTAAACTTCTCACATTCTACAATTCTCAATTTAATTGTGCCAAGGTCTTTTCCAACTCCTTCCTTAGTGATACAATCTCGAATTCTAACTTTTCACAACTTTCTACCCTTTCCTTTAACTAGATTTTTATTTCTTCCTCAATCTGTTTCGCCTCTTCACCCTAAACTTTCAGATCTAGGATTATTTTCTTGGCTTCTTCCTCATTCCTTTTTTCTTCTTCATATTGTACTTTTATGTCCATGATTGTCTTCTCATCTTTTTCAAGGACTTTTGATACCTTCACTTTGGATTCACTTTCTTCTTGAAATTTTTATTTTAGACAAGCATTTCTTATTTTAAGTGAATGAATCTCATCATACGCAAGATAAATTTCTTCATCAAGATCAACTTCTTCATCAACCTCATTCTTGTTATCTTCCACATCCCTTTTATCCTCCTGATTCTTAATATCATCCTTAATCTTTATTTCCATGAATAGTATCTCTTCTTGATCACTGTAAAATTCATCATTGGTTCCTTTGATCCATCATCATATTCATTGGAGTAAAAGCTCCTCGTTTTCCTCAAGAAGTTATTGTTTCTCATGAACAAGTTTTGATTATAGCTCTTCCTTAGTTGTTGAAATCCTCCTCCTCTGTTCATATTGTAATTTTCTTCATTGTTGTAGTTATCCATCTTCTCCTACGAAAACTTAGAAGCAAAATTTCCTAGTCTACCACAATTATAACATACAATAGAAGACTTACCTAGATACTTACCTACACCCTTCTTAGCCTCCCGACAAAATGAGCTTCTTATTTGTTTGTCTCACCAAATTCATCATTAGTTTCATGTACCTTGTCCTTTTGTCTTTGTCATACCTTGAAAGTTGCCTCTATCTTCAATGGTTTATCTTCAATCCTCATTTTGTAGGAAATTAGGGTGTCCTACAAATCATCCTTGGTCAATTTACCCATTTCTCTCATTTCTTCGATTGCAGAGATTTTAGAATCAAGCCTCATACGTAGAGATCTCAATATATTTTGTACAATAGTTGCTTCATTGATCTTCTAACCAAGTTCCACCATGGTGTTAATAATTTCATCCACTCGAAGAAAATATTCAGCCATGTTCTCTTCTTCTTTCATTCTAAGGATTTCAAAGCTTGCCTTGTGGGTTTGAAGGACATAGTAAGTGATTCTTATGGAGGTTAGTAAATTAGCCACAAGAACATAAGAAAGAAGGATTTTTCTTAGATCTTATGATATTACAACAATGACCTTGATGATGATTCCCACCCATGAAAAAAGAAGAAGATGAGAAGGAGGCATTTGTTCAGCTCTACATGAATTAGATAACCATTATTTAATTAGAATAGTAGTACAATTTGTTTCTTGATTGTATAACTTAGTGATTGACTTTATTATAAACTATTAAATAGGAGAAGTTGATAGGATGTAGCTGTTATCAAATAACCAAATTTAGTTATAGGTAATTTTTCTTTTCTTTTAGAATAGTTCATGTCTTGTTTTAGAATTTTGCATTTGAAAGCCAGAACATGTGGGAACAAGAATTTTGTGTCATCACCTGTGTGAAGATCAACAAATCAATGAACTTTTCTTATTGTTATGTTTGTGATTGTTGTTCACTTCTAGATATTTACTAGTACTTTTAAGTTAAGAATTAACGAGAGATAATATGAACTTTTGTTGGTGATAATACAAACATAAACCAAAGATGGGTTGGTAGATTATAGGGGCCAGTAGCCTAGTTGGTAGAGCACTCCAGTAGCAAATGGAAGGTCATAGGTTTGAGTCCTAGCTGGTCCATGAAATATATAGTCATTGGACTTTGGGATTGAAAGTAAGTAATGAAGGTAAGAATAAGACAACAATGAGATTAAATTGTAGGTAGTGGAGATTGTCAATTTTCAGCAAGCAATGGAGATTGGCAATCTGACTAGTGGGCTATCTAACTATTAACATTATCATTCTCTTCCTTAATGCTAATGCAAAAAATCTTACTCTTATAAAAACATTTTTAAATGTATTTGTTAAACATACCTACAGGCTGATTTATTGGTTTTCTAAAAGTTTAGTTCAACACATCTTTTTGCCACAAGATTTTTGATGAAATAATATTAGATATCATAAAATTCTCTTTTTCTATCTTTTTATTCATTTTTCCTTAGGCATATACACATTTAAGCAACATAACCAATCACCTTAAATGAGCAATAGATGGTGTAAAACTATACCAATCTTGTTCAAGATTCATTCCATGAACTACAATTGTGGAACTCCTATTCATGTAAATAAACTGTAGTAGTGATTTCCTCTGCCCAAAAGGATTTATCTAAATTCTTTTCTTTCATCATGCTTCTTGACATTTCAACTATAGTTTTATATTTCCTCTCAGCAACTCCATTTTGTTGTGGAGTGTAGGAGGTGGCAAACTCTCTTTTCAAATCCCATATTCTCTAAAAATATCTAAAAATACAATTGACCTATACTCCCCCCAACTATCTAATCTGATGACCTTAATGAATTGATCACTTTGTTTTTCTATTATTTTATTCATTTTTCCTTAGGAATATACTTGTAAGCAACATAACCAAACATCTTAAATGAGCAATAGATGGTGTAAAACTATACCAATCTTGTTCAAGAGTCATTCCATGAATTGCAATTGTGGGACTCCTATTCATGTAAATAAACTATAGTAGTGATTTCCTCTACCCAAAAGGATTTATCTAAATTATTTTCTTTCATCATGCTTATTGACATTTCAACTGGGTATGTGTAGGATCATGATGGGCCAAGAAGTGGCAATATGATGGGTATGTGACTGACGACTATTTTTTTACCCAAAATTGATAAAACAAAATTGGTTTTTAAAGGAGATTCTTAGCTTTCCACTGATATAAATTATGCTTTATTTTGAATTTAATAAGTAATTATTATTCATTTTCTATTCAAATTATGAATAAAGTCCTAATTGATAGGCTGATTGAAAAAAATCTATAGCTTTCAGACGGTATCACATTTTTAAATCCAAAACATGCGTCACATTCTATGCTTCACATACTATAGGATTAAAGAAAGAAAAATTGAATTTCATGAAGTTTTGACCAAGCTAAGGTCGTCGATACAATTTTTAGATTTTTTAAAAGATGTAATAAAAATTCATAATTAATTATTTACTTGGAAAAAAATTACAAAAAAATATGCATCACATCGGGGCATGAGTCCTCTACTTATATCTAAAATATTATAAAAACATATTATCATATTATTGTGGTTAGGGTGGTCAGACAGACGCCTACTTCTTATTTTTTCCTAAAATTTAAGTACCACTGCATTGAAATTTCAAATTTTCATCAAATTTTTATTTTTTTTAAACAAACCTAGTAGTTTGGAAACTACATTCAATTTTGCTACAGATTATATTCTTACACATTTTTGAAATAATATAGATAACTTATTCAAATTTTTACGTCAAGTTGCCTAACTTTGATTTTTCTGATTTTTTTGCCACTTAAGGGCCTATTTTTTCCATGATGATCCTGCACATACCCAACTATAGTTTTATATTTCCTCTCAGCAACTCCATTTTGTTGTGGAGTGTAGGAGGTGATAAACTCTCTTTTCAATCCCATATTCTCTAAAAAAATCTAAAAATACAATTGACCTATACTCCCCCCAACTATCTAATCTGATGAGCTTAATGAATTGATCACTTTGTTTTTCAACTAATTGTTAGCACTCAAGAACCCTATAAAAAACTTTTGATTTATCAATCAAATAATAGATTCAAGTTTTACGAGAAAAATCATCAATGAAAGTGAGAAAATACTTGGATTTATTTAGTGAGAGAGTTTCCATAGGACCACATAAATTAGTATGAATAGCTTCAAGTGGTTTTCTTGTCCTTCTAGATTCTAATCCAATTAGAAAAGTATTTTTATGTTTTTTTCCAAACAAACATTCTTCACAAATTTCCTAAACTTATTCTTAAGAAATGTCAATCCTTCAACCATATGTTTCTTCTTAAGCAAAAGTAAACCACCAAAATTTAGATGCCCATAACTTTGATGCCACAATTGACTATCATGCACCTCTATGTCACTCATGAGTTG
Source organism: Sequoia sempervirens (assembly GCA_007258455.2). Taxonomy (NCBI): domain Eukaryota; kingdom Viridiplantae; phylum Streptophyta; class Pinopsida; order Cupressales; family Cupressaceae; genus Sequoia; species Sequoia sempervirens. The sequence goes on along the minus strand of VDFB02145613.1, from coordinate 19,485 downwards.
CTTGCTTGAACAAAGGTGAAGAGAAAAAATACGATCAATTGTAATATGTGCTCATGCAACCACTATATATCATTGTGACTTATCCTTAATAATGCATTCATTCCTATAAAAAAAACTTGTTAATTTTGTTCAAGCATCTGACTAATTGATAGCAAATTGTTTTTTAGAGCAGAAACTAACAAGGTATCAAAAATATGCTTAATTTTACCATTTTCATTTGCTACTTCAATGGTTTCCTTTCTTTTAGTCCCATGTGATGTATTGTCCCCCAAAACAACAGTACTATTATGATTTTCATCCAAATTCATGAATAAATTTTCATTAGAAGTCATGTGTTTGTTCCCTTTGATCATGCATTAAATCCATGAAAACCCTTTGCATCCATATTGCTTAACATAAAGTTGATGTAGTTGCCACAAATTTTGCTTTTGTGGATGATATTGTCACTATAGGTTGTTTCTTTGATGCCCATGCAACAATTTTTGTTCCAAAGTGAAATGCATACCTTGAAGTGCTCTTTTGATAATCCATGCTTTGTGTAAAATCACTATTTGTATATTGAATCAACTCAAGCTTTCCTCTTGTGGAGTACAATATGCCATATCCTATAATCCTTGCAATATACTTCAATATCTTTTTTCCAACTTGCTGATGTGAATCCTTGGGTGAGTCCATGAATCTAGATATCAAACTAACTCCATACAATATTTGGCCCAGATGTTGTGAGACACATCAAACTTCCAACAATTCTTTTGAGTATAGTTGAATCAACATTGGACTTGTTATCTTCTTTGCTAAGTTTTTTCCCCGGGGCTATAGGAGCAGATGTTGGATTGTGATTCATCATTCTAAACCTCTTCAATACATCCTTTGCATATTTAGTTTGACAAATGAAAATCCCATTATCATTTTGTACAAGTTCAATTCTTAGAAAATATCTCATTAATCCCAAATCTTTCATTTCAAATCCTTTTTCATGGCAGATTTAAACATGTCTACAGACAAATCTCCAGTAAAGATTAAATCATCAACATATAAACAAACAATCAAAATCTGACCTTGCTTGTTGACCTTCATGTATAGTGTAGGCTTGTTGTTGCTTCTGCTAAATCCATTATCCATCATGTATGCAACTATTTAGTTATACCACATTCTAGGTGTCTTCTTAAGTCCATAAAGTTATTTTTTCAACATGTATACCTTGTCTTCATGTCCACTTACCTCATATCTTTCTGGTTATTCTACATAAACTTCTATTTTTTCTCCCCTTGATCACAAATTGCTTGCAAACTTCTAATTTTATTACCTCTAATTCTTTATCTCAATGATGCAAGTGAAGGATTGGAATCATTATTTACTTGTGAATTAGGAGAGGAATGACTTGATGAATCACATTGTTCAAAATTAACTCTTTGTGGACTTCTTGATGGAGTACACTCTTGCATGGTAGATTGATCATTTTGATTTTCTTGATCTTTTTCTTCTTCTTCATAAATGGTATTACCGCGAAAGTTGTAATTGTTTTACTATACTTCCATCCCAAGCTTCGTCTTTGAATACATCTCTACTACTAACAACTTTCTTGGTGACGGGATATAACAACTTTTAATATTTTTATTGTTCACAATAACTAATGAAAATGCATTTCCCAACTCTCTTATCCAACTTTCTTCTTGTTTGTTTCAGCACAAATGTAAATGCAACACAACCAAAAATTCTAAAATGAGATACACTATGATACTTATTACTCCATGCTTGTTGTGGGATCTTACATCTTTCACACTTTTTGTTGGACAATTTTCTTAAGATATATACTATGCTAGCTACTACTTCAGCCTAATATTTATTAGGTAGATTATTTCCTTTCAACATGCTTCTTTATTCCATGGAACCTACAAAAATATAAGAACTCATTTGATCTATATTCAGCTCATCTATCTATTCTCAATACCTTGATGAATAGGCCACTTTTCTTCTCACCAATGCTTTGAGTTCTTTGAATTTTCGAAATGCTTCAAATTTATACTTAAGAAAATAAACCCATGTCTTGGTAAAATCATCAATGAAATTTATAAAATAAATGCTACACCCTAATGATGGTGTTTGCATTAACACAAATTTGTATGCACAAATTTTAAAGGCATTCATGCTCTATATAACATTCCCTTTGGAAAAATTTCTCTATTGTGTTTCACCAAAATAAAAATTTCACATAAATTCATTGGCTCTTCAATTGGGGGTAATCCTTATACCATTTTTATTCTTCTATAATAACCACAATTTCCGAAGTGAAGATGGCCATGCATTAAATGTCATACCCATGCTTGATCTTGACAAGTTGCCTTAAAATTCGCTTATTCCTACCTTTTCACTCTTCACTCGAAGTGGAAGCATTTTATTCCTTGTCGTTTCAACCCTTACAATAACCATGTTACTAGGAGATACACTAAATATAATGAAAATATTGTTCTCAAATATAATTAAATTGTAACCTTTTTGTACAAGTTGACCAACACTTATGATATTATTTTTGAAACTCGGTGTGAAGTAGACATTAGGAATGGACCTTTTACCATGATTTGTTAACACATTGATTACACCTTTACCCATGATTTAAATTGTATGATTATTGCCCAATTTTACTTCTAACCCAATTTTATTTTTGATTTGACTGAACTATCCAAACTTTCAAACAAATTTATATTTCTTGTCATGTGATAGCTACACCCTGTTGGTGTCAACCACCTTCCAGGAGAAAAACCTGCAAATAAATCTTCCTAGACGAGAGAAGCAACACAAGGCTATTTCACTAGAGATGAAAAATATTGAGATGAGATAATAAATTACATAGTATACAAGCATTTTAAAGGCATGACATATATGTCAGGTAATAAAACTACCTGATACGGGAATAAACCACCCAACTAATTAACCCTATGTTAAAATTAACACACTAACACCCCTTTAACTTCTAGGGAGAATTACTATGCAAAATGAAGATGCAATATGGGTCCCAGCTACACAACCATGTTAGGTACCAATTTACAATGCAAAAAGAAATCTCTCACAATTAGAGAAAATGAGAAAAATCATATGGGAAAAGACCCCTCTCCAAAAGAGAGAAAATAAAACAAAAACGATGCATGGAGGACTCACTGGTACCCCCCAAGGACTACATACATCATGTATATACAATCAATGAACCCCCATAAGAAGGAAAGAGAGACACTATGTATCCCCCCTACAATGTGTAATCACCTACAAAAATGGTAAGTTCCTGAAGACAAAGCATGATCAAATGTCGACAAACAACTTGTCTCCCTTTTGGAAGAAGAAAAACCAAGTACAAATGTAGGTATGCTTCCCATTCAAGATAGGAATTAGAAAGTGAACTCCAAATGTAGGATGATAATGTCTCTGAAATTTGCTCTTGTGTTGCCAAGATCATGGAAGATGATGCCATAAACCAATCAGGAACATGCCCAATCACAATGGAAGGTGACAAACAAGGTACCACTGGAAATTGATTTTGAACATTCTCCAAAGATAGAGATGGAGTGACAATAGTTGTATCACAACTATCATCAAATAGGAAAATTAATCCTTCAAATGTGTCTTCCAAGTTTGAAATGTGAGATTCGATAAACAATGAACCTATGTCTAATAAATACGAATCCCAATCAAGAAGACAATGATAATGGTGTTGCTCAGGAATGATGGGAGTACTTAATGAAGGTGGATCAACTATCTTTGAAAAAAAATCAAGAACCTATGAAGCAACTGCAACCTCATCTGAAGTCTCAAAAACATCCAAAGGGTCACAAGCATGGTTTATCTTCTCTGAAGAATAACAATGCACATTGGTATTGGAAATAGTGTCATCGAGAGATGGTGGAGTATCAAGATCTCCATATGATTCTCGAATGTAATTCCAAAGAGCATAAGGGCACTCAAAATGAACAAATGAATCTAAAAGGTCATCATCATTTATATGCTCATAAATAACTAGAAAGACTTGAGCCTTATATCCTTTCCAAATCATATACCCACCAGGTGTGCCTATAATAGGAACTTCATTATTCAAATATGGCAATAGATTATGCTCACTAAGATGAGTGAGAATAAAATCACTCCATTGCTGAAAGTTTCTTTTCTCCAAAGAAACCATTATAATTGAACTCTTGAAAATTTTCAAAGATAGTGCTTTCACAAATATAAAAACTTCCAAAAAAGAATTAGAAAGTTAAAAAACCTGATTTGGTGCAAAAAAATGTACCATGCAAGCACCATGATCTTCGGGGCACAAGAATCCACATAGTTGCCAAGCACAAACCACAAGAGAGGCATTCTTCACTATCATGTGAGGCTTGCTCACAGTTGCAATGTGATGGAATAGGCTATATCAATAGCCAAAAACCAAATACTACACACAATATGGGACTAAAGTCCCTATGAACTGCTTTGAATTTGCAACATGGGCCCTCCTTCAAATGCTTTGAAACCCTAAAATGAAATTATTTGCGCAAAAATTTAATGCCTCCAATAAACCACGGCCATCCTAGATACAAATTTCACCAAGCCTAGGAGTATCTCAATTGGGGTTTTCAAATTATGCTCGCTATTTTTTGTGATTTGTGGCCTTGGGGATAAATCTGGTCTCCATAAACTGTTGGTGGCCTTAAAAAACTACAGAATCATAGGATTGAAATTTTTGCTAATCAGCGAGGACAAAATTTTTGATCGAGTCCTATCGATGATCGAAACAAGTTAAATTCAAAGCCAGTAAGAATCTTATTCCTCCCTTCAAGAGTCATTCATTTGAATATTTTCAAAATCCCTTCTAAGTGATTAAAATTTGACTACTTTTAACTTAGTTGTGCCCAGATATGCAATTTCAAGAATTTATCATGCTCTCGCAGATGTATTTGCACCTTTAATTCTAGCAAAAATAATTTCTTCCAGACCTTGTTTAATGGGTTGTAAAGCCCTTGCATCCTTTCGTTATTCCCTTTAAGCTCATCTTTTTTTCTTTTTTGTTTAAGAAAGATTAATCCTCTAGTTCTACAAACCCACTATCTACCAAATCCAATAGATCTTGAGAGAAAAATAAAGTTGTCATCATTGTTGCCCAATTATCATAACTTTTTCCTATAAAAAACAAGATTTGGGACTACAAATAATTACTTCTAGATACCATACCTTGACTCGATCAACTTACTACGATCCAATTTTGATGATGCCGACAACTTCACGTTCCTTTGATCATGCTTCTAGGAATCAATGAAGAACACATATGCTCATGCTTCATGCCTTCTAAAAATTTCCTTCCATCAACATAAAAAACCCTAGCACTACTGCATACCTTTTCTTTAGCCTCCTTCAGGGGTTTCAGCTTATGGCAGACTCCATCCTTCATCGTCGTGTGAATAAGTGTTTTCTTGCATGGCCATCAACATGTATACCTCACTTGTTGACCCCTGCCTCCCTTTAACAACATGTGACATGCATCCATGGGGATGATATCACGTAGTACCTCATCACGATAGCTCCCGATCTTGAACTTTACCAAGCACTGCTCATTGACCAAAAATTTGTGGTCTTTCTGCAATTAGGCAATCCAATATGGATGTGGATGTCTTTCCTTTTAGTTTTAGCGTTTTGCAAATCATCTCTTCTGTAACACCTCTCCAAATTATTGGTGCTCCCATCACACACGACATACAAATATTTGCCTTCACCTTTCATGACCTTTGTGTGAAACAAATTCTTCCTTGTTTTGGCTCTTCTTTTGTAATGCATCCTAATGGTTCGTCATTCTAACTAGATTCTTTAACTCCTTGAATACTTGTTGTTGTAAATCTATTAAGATAACTAGCTACCTTCTCTCCTTTGTTAGTTTTGTACGGTATTCGTTTCCGATGATCATCTTGTGAAAAATATATTCACATGTATTTCACGATTCAGCTCCCTTGTTTCAACCCTTTGCAATTCTTTCACCCCCGGCCCACTGGCATGAACCGCTTCGCTTCCACGATACATACTTATCCCAATCGCCGACTTCGATTTCTCCACTGGACCTTCTTCCACTCAAATATTTGTACGGCTCCTTCAACTTCATTTTGCAAACTTAACCCGACATCTATAAACCTCTACTTCTTCATAGTCGAAATACCTTCTTTCTAACTCACATTGATATGTCGATCACCTCCTTTTCTCGTCCGCAGCACTTCCGCACGCTAATCGGGACTTTTATTCTGGGTCTCTTTCCAATCTTCAAAATGACCCTAATCAACCGCATTTGATCTTGATCAATCACTTCTTCTTCCTCTTCTACATCTAAATCTTCCACCTCTTCTTAATCCTCACTTTCTTCTCTAATTCTCGGGTTTAACCATCTTCTCATTTGTTCTTGCAACACATCAATTTGTCTCTGGAGGGCTCTGAAACCCTCAGCCGCCAATGGATCTCTTCCACTAGCATTTTTGCCACCTTTGGCACCACCACGCCTACCAGGCATCACTCTTGGAGGCATCTTGAATATCTTGAACCCACAACCACAGTCCTGGTGTGAACTATCTCACGATTGATGATCTATCCACACGCTCAAGAAAACCTGCTCTGATACCACCTGATGAGGGTGCAACCCAATACATAGATATTTACGCACAAAACCAGAGAATAATTTTATTATTCAAGAATTTACATTTTACGTGCATAGATCATACAATCTCAAGCTCGCGAATACATGCGTTGGCCACCACATAATCACCACGTAATCCCTTTGCAGCTAGAAGTAACTTTTTCCTCTCAAAAATTAAAAAATCCCCCCCATAAATAGCTCCTTTTCCGTTTTGGAGCCAAACAACATTTGAATTATCATATTTTGGCAGTTTGGCACCACAAATTACAATTTGAAATTCAAAATTTAAAACATCATTCGAAAATTAGCACATTTTGAAAGTGTACCAACTTTCGGGAGCCATAACTTTTGATTTGGGGCTCCGTTTTTCAAACTGTTTGAACCATCTGAAAGGTCTTAGAGTCAAGAACATGCTCAAAATTTGCTATGCTAATTTTGAAAAGTTTTCAGGCCGTTTCGGGTCCGTTTAGTGCCTCAAACTTGATCTGGAAGGTTTTCAGGTGCATTTCTGGGAGACTGAAACTACAATATCTTTCAAACCGGGAATGCTTTCGGCCTGATTCTTTCGCCAATATTCTTATTTTTCCGTTTTGAATCCTCCCATATAATTTTTGTCTCCAAACACCTTCAAATTCCAATACCTTCTAAAAATAGCAGTTGACTAGAAAAAGCAGAAAAGCAAAACTGAAAGTGGGGATTTACATTATGACGAAAAGGGTATCCATAAATGCAAATACATATACAAAAGGCTAACCAAAGGAAACATAAATGGAATGCATATTTTTTGGGTGATGCAATATTGCCCTTACACCACTGGATACTCCTGCATCACCCCCAATGTGTCTCCTTTGGTGTGGACATGACTTAGAGAGCAAGCTTATTGCACATGTAATATATGATCTAGTAGTGATCAAATAGAGTAAACCTCCAATCGTCCACTATAGAGAGTGGGACTTATAAAAGGAGAATCATCAAAATTAGACAACTTAACACCAACCTCCATAGGTGTGGTCCTAGGATTACAATCCTGCATATGAACTAATAAAGAAGATTTGAAGCATACTTTTGTTGGGATAAAAATATACTATCTCTTTATTGCCAAACTTCAAGACCAAGAAAATAATGCATTTTGTCCTAAATCAATCATGTCAAATTTTGAAACAATAGTTGCTCTAAATTTAGGAAAGAAATAGGAATTATTCCCACTGGATATGAGATCATCCGCATAAGAAGAACAAGTAAATATATCCTCACCAAAATTTCTAATAAAAAGATTAGGGTCAAATTGGCTTTTTACAAAACTTTTTTGTTGAATTTATAAGAATCAATTTTGGAATACCATACTCAAGGTTCCTATTTTAGACCATACAAAGCTTTCTTCAACTTGTAAACAAAATGTTCTTTGGAAGGAACTTCAAAACCTTGGGGTTGAGAAACATAAACTTCCTCATCAATTTAACCATTCAAAAAAGAACTTCTAACATCCATTTTGAGTAGTTAAGGTCAAGACTAATCTAACATTATGCATCTTGACTACGAGAGCAAAGATTTTGGTATAGTCAATACCTTTTGTTGAGAGAGATCTTTTGAAACCAATCTATCCTTATATTTATCAATAGGCCCATCAGATTTATATTTAGTTTTATAAATCCACTTTGTACAAACAACATCCTTAGCAAGGGGCAATTCAACCAACTTCCAAGTGTCATTTCACTCAATGGATGTCATTTCACTTTTCATAGCTGAAACCCACTCTTCCTTTGCACTAGCTTCTACAAAACCTATTGGCTTGATGTATCATTTTGCATAACATGAATCATGAGAGAATAATTAACTTGTCTTAAAGATCTTGTAGTCATTTGATTAAAATTAGTATCTAACATGAGTGATGGGGGATGATTTTTCTTAGTTAGAATTTTTTAGTATTTCTAATACCTTTGTCTCTTTACATTGGAGGATGATTTTTTTGTGTTATCAATGACTTTTGATTCATGAAACACAAGTAGAAAAGATTCTTGTTCATCTACATCATTCATAGGAGGGTTAGATTTCTTCAAGTCAATCACAATATTCTTAACCTTGTCACCAAGAATATAGTGTGTGCACTTTCATCAAATGTGATAGCTCTACTTATGATTTTCTTATTGATAGGTTCACATAGAATCTGTAAGCTTTGTTTTCAAAACCATAACCAATAAAAATGCATTTTATACTTTTTCATCCAATTTGTTTCTTTTTTTGTTAATAATATGTACACAAGTAACACAACCAAACACGTTTAGATGAGTAAAAAATTGTGTAAAACTAGACCAATCTTGTTCATGAGTCATTGTATGAACTACTTTTGTGGGATTCCTATTAACCAAATAAACTAAAGTAGTGATTGTCTCCACCCAAAAGTATTTATTTAAACTCTTTTCTTTCATCATTCTTCTTGCCATTTCAATTATAGTTCTATTTTTTCTCTTAGCAAATTCATTTGTTTGTGGACTGTAGGAGGTAGTAAACTCTCTTTAAATCCTATGTTCTCTACAAAAATAAAAAAATACATTTGACCTATACTCTTCTTGATTATCTGATGTGCTGACCTTAATGAATTGACCACTTTGTTTTTCAACTAATTTTTTAAACTCAACAAACTTATCAAAAACTTTTGATTTATCAGTGAAACAATAGATCCAAGGTTTATGAGAAAAATCATCAACGAAAGTGAGAAAATACTTGGAATTATTTAGTGATAGAGTTGCCACAGGACCACCTAAATTAGTGTGAATAAATTCTAGTGGTTTTCCTTTCCTTCTAGGAAAAAAAAGTATTTCTATGTTATTTTCCAAACAAACATTCTTCACAAATTTCTTGAACTTATTCTTAAGAAATGACAATCCTTCAACCATATGTTTCTTCTTAAGCAAAAGTAAACTGCCAAAATTTAAATTCCCATACCTTTCATGCCACAATTGACTATCATGCACCTCTATAGTACTCATAAGTTGCTTGCTTGAGAAAAAGTGAAGAGGAACATATGATCAGTTGTCATATGTGCTTGTGCAACCACTGCATATCTTTATCACTTATCCTTAATAATACATTCATTCCTATCACAACAACTTGATAATGTTTTTCAAGCATTTGACCAATTGGTACAAATTCTTTTTTAGAGCAAGAACTGACAAGGTATTAGAAATATGCTTAATTTACCATTTTCATTTGGTACTTCAATTGTTCCAATTCCTTTAGTCCTATGTGATTTATTGTCCCCCAAAACAATAGTATTATTATTTTTTTCATTCAAATTCATAAATAAATTTTCATTAGAAGTCAAGCTTGAGGGACAACTAAAATCAATATACCATAAAATATCTTCATTAGAACTTGTATTCAACCATGAAAGAAAAAGAGTTTCTATATCTTCTATAGTAGTATGAGAAAATTGCTTAGCCAATGTTCAAACTCATAATTGCCAAATTTATTAGAATGAAAACATTGAACATGTGTTTTATCTCTACCAAAACCTCTTCTTTTACCCCTACTGCTACCTATGTAATTGTTACTTCTTGAAAAAATAGAACCTTTTCCATGATCATAGCCTCTGCCTTTGTAGTTATTATTAGACTCAACATCTATGCTTAGTTTGGGAATTATTGTCATTGCCCTTAAAAAATTATGTTTTTTTCCTCTTATGTTTGCCTTAGATGAAAATGCTAAACAAAATTCTAATGATAATCTAAAGATCATCAACACAATAGATGAAAAAGAAATGTAGAACACTCCAATAAATTTCACTATTAAAATGCATTTTGATCAAGCTACATATTTATGCAAGATTCACAACAAAATCCAACTAACCAAATAACTAATCACTTCAACCCAATATTTATTAGGTAGATTCTTGCCTTTCAACATGTTGCTTGCCATGTTTATTATTGTTCTATTCTTCCTCTCTATGACACCATTCTACTGAGGTGTATACCTTGTAGTGTATTGCTTCTTTATTCCAAGGAACCTGGAAAAATATAAGAGCTCATTTGATTTGTATTCACCTCCTCTATCTAATCTCAATACCTTGATAATAGGAAACTTTTCTTCTTACCACTACTTTGAATTCTTTGAATTTTCCAAATGCTTCAGATTTATATTTTTTAAAAAATAAACCCATGTCTTCTTGGTGAAATCATCAAGGAAACTTAAAAAGTAAATGCTATCCCCTAATGATGGTGCTTGCATTGGACCACAAGTTTGTATGCACAAATTTTAAAGGTGTCAATATAACATTCCCTTTGGAAACCTTTCTCTATGGTGTTTTGCCAAAATATAACTTTCACATGAATTTATTGGCTCTTCAATTGGGGGTAATCGTTTTACCATTTTCTTTTTCTATAATAAACACAACTTTTTGAAGTGAAGATGACCATACTTCAAAATGCCATACCCATGCTTGATCTTGACATGTTGCCTTGAAATTCTATTAGACTACTCCTTATACCTTTTCACTCCTGATTCAAAGTGGAAGCATTTTATTCCTTGTTGTTTCAACCCTTATAATAACCATGTTACTAGGAGGTACATCAAATATAATGAATTTTTTTTTCTCAAATATAATTTTGTAACCTTTTTGTACAAGTTGACCAACACTTATGAGATTATGTTTCAAACTAGGTACAAAGTAGACATTAGGAATGTGATGGAACCCTTAGAAAATTTTGTTCCATATCAAACCCTTGTTACATTTGGTTGTAGGGCTATTATCTGAGGGTTCAGGATTTTATTCGTTATAAATGCTTGTAACGTTCTATTTGGTCATTGACTTCTTGTTGCCCGTTTTCGGTCATTTTAAAAACCTCTTATGTCTATCACTGTCATCAAGTGACAAGTCCCTCTCACCTAGGTTTGAATGTCTAAATTTTATAAGGTTAAGTAAAGGGCCTTTTTGGCCTTTACATCCTCTACATTTCGTGACTTAGAAGTTTTTGAGCTCCTTCTCTCACATCATCCTAGAGGGTCCCCTCCCTAGAACAACTTAAGTGCATGTGCTTAAGGTTTTCACTTAAGTCCCATCATCCATCTTACTTTATCGCTCATCATTGATTGCTTCAGAAGTGCATGTTTTGAATTGGCAACAAGCGAGGATACTTTCGATGACCGCCCCAATTCCAGCCAGGATTCCTCTAAGAGCTCCTTTAATCTTGAACGCACGGCTTGTTTATGTTCCCTTTCGTATCGATTGGCGACCACTATCGCCGAATATCTTCGAGCCCTGAAGGGGTCGGTAATTATTAGGGCTGCATTTATTTTACTGCCCCCGAATGCATTAGAGAGTCGAGATGCCCCGGACCATATGTTTTATTTTCATCACTTTTCGTATGCTGAAGTCATTACTTGCATTTGAAGGACACCACACACGAAACGGTCGGCTCATTTTAAGATAGATTTACCCGCCATCATCAACAAACCCGTATGGAGGGAGGAATTTAGTTAGATTGTTTGCCTTCGACAAAGCTTCTGAGATTTCATCACTGTCGCTAGAGATTCATTCCCGTCGTTTCTCCGTCCAGCTAAGAGTGATGAGAGATTCTTCCGGAAGGTTTTTCGCTAACACGGATGCTTAATCCGGTATGCAAACACGCCCTGCACCATCGACGGCGTGCCCGGAACGATTTCGATGCATCTCCGTCGCCGGATGGTTTCAGAGTGTGCTGGATTAGCCAGGAGTGATGTGGAAACGAACGCGGATCGCCGACGTCGCTGGGCGGATCCGCTAAGGTAATGAGAGATCTTCCCCATCATGGGGATGTTGACACTACTGATGAGACTAATGAAGGAGGAGATGCATCCGCGATAGGCAATGGCTATTGTTGAAGAAGGCAACGTGGCAGAATCTTGAGGAAATTGTATAAAGGAAAGTAATGAGATGACTGGAGAACCATTGATGTGGTTTTAAAACAAGATGATCCAACATACTAAACTTCATCATGTCAATAATTTCATCCCTGATTGCACCCTATAATTTGGGGAAGATCAGCGATGACCGATGAAGTGTATAAGGAAATAATCTCTCTAAAAAACACACTAGTCTTATGTACTTTTCCAATATTAATGAAGGAGCACGAATAGGTTGGTGATACATGCTAATTGTCAGATCGCGTATGATTAATCAAGATTAAAGAAGAACATGGCAGCATTTGAGATAGCATCATCGGTTTCTAGGAACAAGTTGCTAATAGTCAAAAAACAATGCTCGTGGCCACCTTAGATGAATTTTTAATTGTTTTAAGATCAATGGCCCAAATTCAAAGCCGAGTTGTTAAGTTATCAACTCGCTCATGCGAGGAGTTCTTGAATCATTAATTATGCAGCTCCAAATTGTCTATTTAATGTAGGTGGATCGATGTTCATTTTCACCATCTTTCTAGTTTGTAGTGAATGTAAGGCGTAGTGTGAAGAAGAGTGAGAGGTTGTTTCTTTTTCCTAAGTTGAATATTGAGTGTTCTTATCCTGAGTAAGTTGGTTTTAAATTTGGGTTCTCTGGTCTGGTTAGGAATTTTTGTGTTGGTTTGGTGAAAATTTTCTAGGTTTGTAGGTGTGTCTCCCTGTAGCTCTATCTTGAATTGTTAAATTATGCTTGTTCTGGAGCTAGGGAAAACTGGTGTGACAATTCAGCCTGTTAGAAGGTCTAGCTGACTCAATGTATTTGAGTGTCATGAGGATATAATTGAGGAAGAAGCCTAGGCTTCTCCTAAGGTTTCAAAGGGTAAAAAGGAGGGCTAGAGGTCATAAGAAGAAATCAATTGTGTAGAGTACATACAACTTGAGAAACAAGACCATTCTAGGAGAAATATTCAAGTTCAAAGGCAAGGAACTGGCTCAGCCAGTGAAGAAGGCCAGGAAAAAAGATTAAAGTCATAGGGCATGCCTGGTCAAACACAATTCTCCTATTGTGCTCTCTGATACTCCTTCAGACGCTGAAGGTGACACTGACTCAGGATATGGCTAGTACCTTCTTTCTCTGGTGCCATATGGGAGCTCTGACAATGACGTGGTGATGGTCCCCTCCAATTTCATTGAGGACAAGGAGTGGTCGGGCATTCTCTGATGTCAACGACTCTAAATAGGGTCACCTCCTTATTTTTGTTTTTGATGACACCATGATCTTTTCATAGGAGGTATTTGTTTCAACATGTCTATGGTTTGTATTTTACTCTTCCATGTTGATGTGGAAGTCCTCCGACTGATATATATGTAATATTTTTTGTTCAACATAGACGCAGTGACAACGACTAATGGTATCCTGCACATGTTTTTTTTTTTTGTCCTCCCCTGTTCCTGAATGATTGCATGAAAACCACCTAGGGAGTTCTTTGAGGAATCGGTTGAAATTAGGTTTTTGAAATGAAATTGAAATTGTAACTCAGCCGGATACTTGTTGCTCCCCTGTTTATAAAGGGGATTTCATGGCTGATGTAGGTGAGAGTTCAATTTTTTTGAGTCCAATATAGGTCAAGGTGAACTCTATGCTCTTAGAGAAAATAGAATGTAAATAGATACATTAGCAAATATATCAGAAGAAAATCTAGGGTGAAAGTTATACTGTATGAAGATCTTAAATATGGTTTTACAAAGTAATATCAACAATGAAAAGAATGTTAGTTTCAAAATATTGCTCTCCTATGTATCTTTCTTCTAATTATGAATGAAGTTATTAAGTATAATTTCATTGTCTTCTATCATTTGCACCGAATGAATGGAATTTTTTTTTCTTCAGTTCAATGAATTGATTAAATGCTAAAATGAGGCCATCAGTTTGTAGGAAAGGCATATGTATAGGATTTGGTAAGGAAGCAATATTTTAAGTTCACAGTGAGTTAGATGCTACAAAGTGGCATGCTAATAGTCCAATAATTTTTTATGTTCAATCATAATTGTATTATTGATTTGTTGCAAGTTATGACTCCATTATTCCCTCAGATATGGCACTGGTTGTTTTATTAATTTATCTCATGGATGACCGGGATAGCAATGAATTTGGCTAAGGATTTGAAATGGAAATGAATTCTTAAATATACTTTAAATTGCACTGTACCAACCTTCAAGTATCAATGTATTCTCTGAAACAAATAGCAATGTCATAAGAGGTCTTCCAATCCTTAGATGATGTTGGTTTCATAAGGAATACCTCTGTGAGGAAATGCTCTTGATTAAGTTGAGATGTTATGAGCATAAGTAGGATTACCCTCCTAGGTCTCATAGAGCCCAAAGAGAAGAAGTGAAGTTTTGAATGCTTCACTTAAGTGTTGGCCAATCCTAAACCTTGCTGATAATTGAGTTCTAGCAGATTCATAGGTAAGGATTGAGATTAAGTTTGGTTCTAAAAAAATAACCAACAGAATGGAATTTTTACCATGATTTGTTAGCACATTGTTTGTGCCTTTGCTCATGATTTCCACTGTATGATTATTTCCTAATTTTACTTTTGATTTGATTGAACTATCCAAGCTTTCTAACGAATTTTTATTTCTTGTCATGTGATAGCTACACCTACTATCTAGAAATCAAGAATCACTTGAATTTTCTTGAGCTACATGGCATATAATGAACAATATCCCTGAACTACTCTAAAACAAATTATGTTTTGTTTTCTTGCATCTGTTTGTTTCTTTTGACATTCACTAGTAATGTGTCCAAACCTTTTGCAATAATAGTGTTGAGTATTAGACTTGACATACCTTTGTGATAATTTAATACTACCATGCCCTCAAGATCTAAAACGTTGACTTGGCCTTCCACCTAGATCAAGACTTATTTCCTCTCTTCGAAAAATGTTTCTTCCTCTTCCTCTAAATCTGGTATTTTTTTTCCTTTTCCTCTACCAAATGTCACTTGTAATTTGAACATGCATTGTCCAATGAAACATTGTTATTCCTATTCAACCAGTATTCATGCGATAGCAATGATCCAAATAACTCATCCATAGATATTTGTGATAGATCTCTAGATTCATCAATTGCAACTGCAATATTATCAAACTTGTTAGGTAAACTTCTAAGAATCTTCTCTACAACCTTTTGAATTGTTAACTCATCACTATTTTCTCTAATCTGATTAACAACATTCATTACTTGGGCTAAGAATTAGTCTATTAACTTTGTGTCATTTATTTGAATATTTTCAAAATCCCTTCTAAGTGATTTCAATTTGGCTATTTTTACCTTAGTTGTGCCCTGATATGCTGTTTCAAGAAGTTCCCATGCTCTCTTAAATGAATTTTCACCTTTAATTCTAGAAAAAATAATTTCTTTCATGCCTTGTTGAATGAATTGCAAAGCCCTTCCATCCTTTCGCTATTATCCTTGAGCTCATCTTTTTTATTTTTGTTTAACAAAGATTCATCTTGCGGTTCTACAAACCCTCTCTCTACCAAATCCAATAGATCTTGAGAACGAAATAAGGTTTTCATCTTTATTGCCCAATTATCATAATTTTTACCTATTAAAAATAAGTTTTGGGATTACAAATAATTACTTCTAGATACCATACCTTGACTTGATCAAGTTACTACCTTCCAATTTTGATGATGCCAATAGCTCTGTGTGCCTTTAATCCTTGAAACTTCTGACGTTTCCATTAATAGACAAAAACAACAATCCTTTTGAATTTCTTGTTCAGCCGTTAGTGCTCTCCTCAAATCTACCTTCTAGTTGTTAGGCTAACTTCGAAGGAACCCACTTTGATACCAATTGATGAGTACACGGTGATACTGAGAGGGGGGTGAATCAATATCTAACAATCTTTTAATTTTGAAAACTTAACCAATCATAATAAAGCATTCAAGTAAGATTTGACAATTTAGATGTAATGTCCACATTTTTAGCACTACACTTTCCAGTGATTGTTAGTCTATTCCTAGATGCCCGTAGGCTAGCCAGAGGTAGATTTAGGGTTTCCTATTTTCTAGGAGGATACTTTGGCAGTTTTGGAGACTTGTATGTTGGAGTTTTGTAGTTTGGATTTTGAATTCCTTTTGGGTTTTTAGAGAGCTTTGCAATGGTATGACATGCAACTGAAATAGGTAACTTTTCCAAACTTACTATTTTTAGTAAGTTATGACAATTGTTCAAAATGTGGTTAAAATGCATTTGGAGGCACTTACTATTTTTAGTAGTATGCTATTTATAGTAAGTGTTATTTTTAGCAATTCAGTATTGGGGTTTTCGGCGCATATCAATATCTCTCTAGTTTGAGCTACTTGCTATTTTTAGCAGGGTTTCAACAGTCCAGTTCAGAGGCTATTTCAAGCAAGTCAATTTGAGCAATTGGTCTCCTGCACTCTTGGAGCTCATTTTGGTAAATTTTATATTTTGGTTGAATTTATATTTTAAGCGAAATATTTTGCTAAGGCATGGTGGACGCCTAGCTTAGAGAGATTAGTTAATTTTACAAAAAAAAAGTAATGTTTATAAAGTATTTCACTTAAGTTATTTTGATGCCAACTTTATGATATTTTTGCATTTTGATAAAGTTAACTCTCCCTTGTATTGGGGCGACTTGGCAAAGAAGACTAATGAAATTCAAATGCAACAATGAAGGTGAATGTTAATTTAAGTTGGGTACTGTAATTGGAGGGAGTTGAATTTGAATTTGGGGGAGAAAAGGTTATAAATAAGAGTGTTGGGCTTCATTGAGGGTATCCATTGCTTATCATAATGAAATGTTGCTAAAATTATTTCAGAGCCCTTGTTTCGAGGAATGCATACCTCCTAGCTTATATCAGTTTCGTACTTGAGAGATATAGTACCTAACTGGTTTGAGATTGCTTCTTCATTCAGAGGTTGTAGATAGAGCTTCACAGAGATGGCTTCATTTGATATTTTCTGATTTTGGAGAGTTTTAATCAGTTTTGGTGATGCTGGTGTGGTGCTTGGCCGAAGTACATTTTCTATCATAGCTCCTTGCATTTTTTTTTATGGTTTTGGGTATTGGCCCATTTTTCAAGTCTACCTTGGGCACCCCTTCTTGCTAACTTTCAGATTTTATGGTGAAGAGTTGAATTTATTCTTGTTGTTCGCCCTCTTCAAGGAGGCTATACTTTGTCTGTGATTGCATTGGGAAGCATGCATTAAATATTGGAGGTTGTTTGTTGTTGTTTGTGGGCTTGAAATTGGTCGCCCATCTCCTTGGAGTTGTTTGCATTTGATTTCACATCATTCGAAGGAGTATTGATTGAGATATGAGCATTTTGGTGTGATTTATGCTTGCTGGTTTGAGTTTTCTATACACTGTTTTTTCATATCAAATTGTTAGAAGTTCAATTTTTGGCTTGTTTCTTTTATTTGATTAGCTTGTGAAGTTTTGGAGATCATCTAATATCATTTTGTAGTGGATTGGATAGCTAATATTCTTTGTAACTTGCAAATTGTTACTCATTGTAAGGCTGAAATCAGTAGTACTAATTTGACCACTTATATTTCTGCTCTTTACTTTGTAATTCCCACTTTTAGTGGAAGGGACAAGCCTCGTCGCCCATTTTTTTTCTGCATTTCCTTTCTTGTACTACTCGTTGAACAAGCCAAAGTGGTCGGCAAGCCACCCATACTTTACTTTTCAGTACTTTGTAATTTCATCATGCTGATCAATTGAGCTGTCAATAAGCTCTCGCTGAATAAGTGGTCGAGTTGCATATGCATTACTTATGATCGGTTGAGTCGTCACTCTTTGTACTTTTTAGCAGTTTCAATTTTACATGCTAACGATCCCCTTTCTACCGTATGCTCTCACCTTGCCCACACTAGGATCTAAGTTCAATCAGAAAGTGAAAGGGTTCCTTTTAGCTGGCTTATTTGCATTTGCTAACGCTAACAGGTAAGGTTTTTATTGAAAAAATTGAAAAATTATAAGGGGGATATTTCATTAGAGCACAAAGAGAACACATGATTTTATGTGGAAACCCTTCTGAAAAAAACCACAGCAAAATATTGCTTATATATATCTTATTGATCTTCTTCTCTTTCTTGTGGGCTCCAACCTACTTCACATACAAATAGTGAGCACCAACTCACAGGAGACCCCAATCTCCACTTGACAGAATTATAGGAACCAACCTATTGGAGGCTCCAACCCCGACACAAACTGAGCTCCAACCTCTATTTTTGATAGTTTGCAACCTATTAATTCTTCAATGGCTGATATAGTATACTTCTTCCCAGTATCTTCCTCTCACAAATTTGATTACAACGCACACAATATCCTTCTTCCAAATCTGATTACAATCCACACAATAACCTTCTCCTACAAATCGGATTACAGTCATGCACAATCTTCCTTCCAAATCTAATCACTATCATGCACAATATCTTTCACAAATCTGATCCAAACTTTTTCAACGTCTTCCTTCAATTTTTACCTGACAAATATACTCTTAATTTTCACACATATTCTTCATACATATCTACATTCATCTACATACATGGACTTTATATATTCTTTAATACAAGTCTGAAACATTCTTCATACTTCTTTGCCCTTTTAAATCTGCTCTTTATTACACATATATTCTCAAAATAAGTAAGATTTACTCTTCATTTTTCCACTCTTCCTCTTCTTTATACTCAGAAATATATCATTGATTTCTTGCTTTCTAACCACACCTCCTCCTACTCTTTATATCTTCTCAATACATGTAATGGAGACATTCTTTCACAAAGAACACCACCTTTCACATAAGACGTAACTCTTCAATTTAATTTCTGCCCTTTCACAAGAAGTCACTGCACTTAACAAATGAAATTGCTGCCCTTTCACTTCATAACAAGTTGCTCATGTTATTTGTCCTAATCGCTCAACTTTTATATATA
>VDFB02145612.1:0-22059 GCA_007258455.2 Sequoia sempervirens | reverse complement strand
TTGATCATGTTAAGCACACACGAAGATGGCTCCTAAACATACATTACCCAAGTACTCACGAGACTCGCCAAACTCATTGAGTCTAGGAAAATGGTGTACGTTGACATGAAGGTTTGTGTGGTTTTGATGGTCTTCATTTGGGTTTTGAAAGATGGTAGGCACTACCCCTTGACCCTGTTGGGAACGCTTCTCCAAACCCTTGCAAGGGGTGTTGCCCCCAAACCCCCATCAAACTATAAGACTAAGCAAGTAACATCTTGATGATGAATCATGATCATAAAACCTACAAAATACATATCCCTTGTTGCAAATCTCTGCATCTTCACAATCAAAGCCACAATCAACGATTATCTTTGTTTCATACATTGGACAACTTGTTTAGTATACAAGGACGGCCATCGGAAAAGTTGGCATGCTATAGTCATTGTATTGTTGAATACAAGTTAAGTCATAGTTGGCAAGAAATGCCATTTTCATAATGCAAAAATATATTAATCATGCCCTACACAGACAACTCATAGAACAATTTGATCTATTAGCATCCTAGATAAGGTCAAACTAGAACATGGCCATTTATCTTTTTCTTAACTCTTCCTCTTTGTTAATGAGCTTGGCAACAAAACATGTAGTCTTGAAGGATTCAAGAAAACTTCAATAATAAATTCCTCACTTCAATATACACACCATTGATTTAGACACAAGCAAATATCATGGTTACATCATCATCTAAGACCTATCTTAGACGCCAGCACATGACTTGTTGTGATGTTGGGATGATTAATGCAAACTCCTCTGAGCCATAGGCTTGTATTTTTAGTTTTGATATTTGTTTTGATGCCATGGATTTCTTATTCCATCGGTTTTGTATGCATTTGACACTATTTATATATCTAAATGTGTTATTATTTCCTTTAGCTAAAATTTGTGTTTATACTGATTTGATTGATGTATACTTGTATATGTGATCTAAGTAGCCTCTATTTGATGAGGTTATTGTGTCTAAGGTTTATTTTTATTAAAGGGTGCATGAAACAAGTTTAAGATTCTTAAAAATCTCTGAATTTCTTGGGTTTTTCAATTTGTCAAGTCTTTGCTAAGGCTGGGCACCGAGTCTTAGTCCGAGTCAAAAATCAGCTTGCCAAGTCCGAGTCTTGTAACACTGATGATAAGATCTAGTTCTACAATAAAGAAGGAATTTCAGACTCCATACTTTTTATGCACTTTTGAAACAATTTTTCAGGCTTACTTCAACACACTACTCAATTCCTTCAATAGTAGTTCTTACATTAGGTAGGTTGAAGGCTATAGTGCGAGAGTTAATACTTGTGTTTAATGCTAAGTCGACCTAGATAATCTTGTAGAAACATGTTACCATAGAAGGGCCATGGAAAATATAGATTGCATGCATACAAATAACCTAGTATAGCAAAAACCTTGTATGTATTGGTAGAAACTTGTTGAGAAGGGGATTTGGTGCCAAAGTTGTGCATTAAATTATATTCAAAAAGAGTTCATTTTTTATCCAGATTCTAGGATGTATTTTTAGGTCAACTTAATGAGTGGGGTTTCAATATGTTATAGTGGTGAGATGAAATCATGATAGAGAACTTAATTGAAATATTTTAATCTATTAAACATAATGAAGTGTGCAATAAAAAGAGAGAATGAGAACTATGATTCATTACTTGTAAAGGAAAGTGCTTATGTATGATTTTGAGAAATGATGTGCAAAGTTCACCATTCATCCATATCTAGAAAGAACTTAGTGTAACTGAAGAATTAGAAAAAAGTTTTGATATGGTACAACTACTATATGCATTAAGAACAATGAATGAGAAGTTAAAGTGTTCAAATTTCATTGATTATAGAAATTGTAACTGTCATTGGGTACATGGCATTGTGTCACAGTTATGTGCAGGTGGAATTTCATCGAAGATTTGTGCTGAATCAATGATGATAGAATTGGTATCAGTCAACTAGTATGCAAACTAAAGTTTGCACTGGTCAGGTGGTTGAGACATGAAATTTCTGATTGGATTGGCATAGCTGCCACTGCTTGTGGTTAAGTGTGGAAGTGGCATCATTGGCATCAATCTCAAGTTGGCATTGCTGGAATAGGTGTAGTCCTGGAACAAAGGTGAAGATTTGGGAAAGCTGTGTAACAGTGAACTTGGGTGCATATCTCTATGAAAATTATCATCACACTTTTGCACTTGTGAACCTAAAAGACTGTTGTGCATATTGTTGCCATTGTGTGCACTGACTTGGGTACTGATAATGAATGTGAGATTGGCTTTGGTTGTACTGCCAAAGAGAAAATAGATTGTGGTACATCCATGAAAGTAGAAGTTGATGTCATGACTTGGCTAGTTTTACACTTACATAGTGTGAAAATAGATGTTACAAATCTATGGTACACATCATGAGGCTAAATATTTAGAAAATGAGTACTTGGTTACTATAATGAGGAAAAAAAAAATTGTTACATGTCCAACAACATGTTACTCAACAAGGCTTACTTGTATAACCAGTAATTTAGTAAAATAAAACCAAAACCAAAATAATGGAATGATGGTTGTTTGGTCCTTGAAAAGTTCAAAATTGATGAATCAAGTCAAAAAGAATGTCTGGCACATGCTAATATCTGTTAATTGTATTATAAAACATAAAGAGCTCAATGCATGGAACTCAAAAAGTATACAGTAAAAACCAAATAATAATTATTAGATTGAGACAGCCTTATGAAGTGGCTAATAAAACCTTATCACATTAATACACTAAAAGTAATATATTTGTTGGCGTTTCAATTTGCACCTCTAGAATGTGGATTAGAAACGGACAGCTATGCACAGATAAACTGCTCTTCGAATTAGGAGTGGAAGCTCCCTCTTTGCTGAAGTTGCTTAAAGAAAGTAAACTAAAACTAATTTGCCAATCTTTTTGTTTAGCTAAGAGCACAAGGTTATAAAACTCAAGTGCCATAGTTAAGGTTTTCTCTTTTAGAAGTTCAACTACGACTAAGCCTACTCTAATCACGTTTCTAACTACTCAAGTAAATGCAAAGCATGAAAGTTAGAAATGGACAAGGAAGGATTCTTTAACGTAAATACTTAAATAAACTTTCTTCCAATGCACATCTACTGTACTTTCAATGCAAGCTGAAATAGAGATCATATAAGCATAACACATAAAACGGAAATCTAAGACATTATATCGGGGCAACAAAGTAGGCACAAGACTTTATTTTCTCAAATCTCAAGAACAAAAGATTATACTTCTAGGACAGCAGGATTGTAGCAAAATAGGCATACAACTTAGCGATCAACCATAACACATTGACACAAGTAACACAAGGACTGAACAATAACTTGTAGCTAAAAGAGCCATACAAGCTTGCTCATACACTAAGTGTTCTGAAACTGAACAACAACAACTTGCAGGCAAAATAGGCTCAGCAATATGCTATCACAATAACCATTCTAAACAACACTGAATAACAATTAAAAGGCACTAGTAGGCTCAACGTTTTTGTTATCACAAGCATGGTTAAAGAAAAATGGGCAAGGCTGCCCTTATTTATACACAAACAGAGGAGTAGGGAACCCTAAAATATCCTTGCTTTTACAACTAAGACTTGCCAACATGCAAGCTTTTTTTCTAAAACTAAAACAAGATAAGCATCTAACAACTTGTGAAAGCATAAAACAGGGAAAGTGCCAACTATTACAACTTGTTTTATTTTCTCTTTCAAAGAATGGATGAGCCTGAGACAAGAATAGAAAGAAAGAGTGAGATGAGAATGGAAAGAAAGCTCAGAGAAAGCTTCTAGTTCATTGTGGCTTTAAATCTCAACCACATTCGCCAAAAGGATGGAAACTGCATCTCTTTATCAGGTGCATTGATACTATCTATAGCAAAATTCCACTTTTCCAAGATCTCTTCGCCTTAAGCAATCAAACTTAGAAAATCTTTGACCTCTTCAGCTATTTTATGAGTTCTATTCTTGAAAAACATCGCTTCCCCAAAAGATGACTCATTAATTGATAACTTGGTGGCTCTGCGACTTTATGCTTCTGACCCTTCTCTTGATTTTCCAATGGAAGAGTATCATACAATTCTTTTCCGATACTTGTCCTTTTTCTCATATCATGCCTTTCACACTCTTCAACTGAGATGATGAAGTTTTTTGTCCATGGTGGTGTTTGAAAAGCACTTCTCAACATCATCCGTCCTGAGGTTGCAACATACAATACTAGCTTGGTTCTATATCCCATGGGAGAGTACTACATGCTAAAAAAATTGAATTTTAACAGTAAACTCGACTATGTTCGGACACCTTTTGTGCAAATGGCTGAAAATTGAAGGTTGATTTCTCTTGAAAAAATAGTTTTCTCTAAAAAACCTGGGACCTGGGTTTTGTAGAGAACTTCGTTTTAAGAGGACCTAGATCGTCCATTTTGGAAAATACTGAAGGTTGGTCGAAAAAGTAGAAACCCTAAAATTTTAGGATTTTCATCAAAAAAGCTAAGAGCTGGGTTTTATGCAGAATCACATTCTATGTGGACCCAGTTGATCAATTTTCAAAAATAATGAAGATTTCTTGGACATGCGAGTAAAAAGCAGGTTCTTGGAAGTTGAAAAATTCTTCAAAGTTGTAGAGAAACAAGAACTGAGCTGACCTAGATTGTTGGAAATTGAGGATATTGACCCGATTCTTCTTAAAATTGATGCCCTGGAGAAATAAAGTATGAAAAAGCGAGCTCCTTTGTGTGTTGATCCGGAAAATATGAAGAACTGTGCAGAAGCACTACGTTTTGGCTCTTGAATCCTGAAAAGAATAAAATTTTATGTCTCCTCTCTTGCTCTTGGGTGCCACCTACAAAAAGTGAATAATGAAATCCAAAGCCTTCTTAAATAAGTTTTGAGGATAAATAAAACACTTTATTCTCTGCTTTAAAACTTTCGAAGCCAATCTTGAGTAGGTTCGTTGAACTTGGACACTTTCTATTGATGCATGATAAAAATTGAAAAATTTACTAAGGCATTCAGCCTTGGGCGCCTTTCTTGGCCTGGAGTGCTTTTCCTCTCTATACTTATCCATTTTTTCACCATTTTCAAGATTTTGCTTGATTCTGACCTCAGTTTGATCCTTGATTCTAGCTGCTCGGTGAATCCTGTGAACTTACAGATGATTGCATCGTGGAGCCTGATTCAATTTGAAGAGATTGTCTAGAGACTGTAACTGCTAATTTCAACTTTTAGGTTCTCAAACTCTTGGGTGCCTCTGGCTACCTAGGGCACCTTTATTATCCAAACTTAATCACTATTTTTGGATTTTCAACTTTACACTTGCTTTATGATCCTCTGATGAATTCTCAATTTTGGACGATCCGGAGGTCTGACGAATTGATGGTTGGACTCGCTAGATAGCTCAGTGGATTCTGAAGGGGGTCTCCTGGGAATGATATTCCCTGAAAGCTAAATTTTGGGGATCAAAAGCTTGGGTGCCCCTAGTCAGCTGGGGCGCCCAACTCCTCCAGAGTTATTTTATTTTATGAGATTTTCAACTTTGCTTTTGAATTTTGACATTTTACACAATTTTTACCCCTCGATCAGTCTGCAATATTTGATGATTAATAACTCTGATGTGCATGTTGATGATTGCATTGGAGAGCTTGATCAAAATTGAAGCAGATATGTTGAAGGCTGCAACGCAAATTCATTCATTTGATGTCCCAAAAGCTTGGGCACCTATCTCCTCTTGGGGCGCCCATGATCTCCAGCCTTAGCCATTTTCTGATAATTTCATGATTTGCATTTTGTCATCTCTGTTGAGACCTCTCCGTTCAATCTGAATTCTAGATGATTGATTGATCTGATCACTGTGTTGATGGATTTACTGTGAAGTTGGGAAGATTCTGAACAAAATTGTCTAGGATGAGCAAACCCTAATTCTATCATCTGAGCTCTTGAAAGACTAGGCGCCCATGCTTGGTAGTGTTAGTTTTTATTTTGCAAATTTCAACTTTCTCCTCGTTCCATGTGCTTGCCATTGCTTCAACTGTTGGAGATGAAAAATTATCTTAGGCACAAAACCCTAGGCACCTAGATTGAGTAGGGGCACTTGAACTTTCTAGAGTTAGCCAAAATTTTGCAATTTTCATGATTCTTCAACTTCCATTCTCCATTCCTCGTCCCTCTATTGTAACGTGCCAACCCTTCGGTAAAACAAAAATTCCTAAATTTACATCATACGAGTAAATAAACGTGCTAACAAGTAATTGCAATAAAAAATTTCTTTTCTTTATTGACAAAATATGAACAAGATGCCATTTCAAATTACATTATAGATTCTAATTCATTACAATTAATTGACAAGTACTCGTAACAATAATACATACCTTTACAAACATAGCTCCAATGAGCTTTAGAACAAATAGTTTTAAGATAGTCCAAGAATCCATCCTTTCAAATCTTGGTTCTGCGGCCGCCTACTATGGAGGAGAAACATCATTCAGGCGCTTTTCCGCCAACCACGGACTCATAATGCGATCCCTCGCACATCTATCATTCAATAGATGGCCCTTCCCTTCGACGAAGAGATTGGTAGAAATGTCGATAATCACAACCAACTGAGCATAGTGTTGTGTCCTACATAACTAGAACACATTGCAATCTGGCAACTCTCGAACTAGTATATAATACGGGATCACGATGGTGACAGTGTAGTCTCAAACATCTACGAGTCTAAGTGGATGTCGTACATTGCACTACTTTGATCAAAGTGTTTGAAATATTCCGAGCCAAATTTTTTTAACTTTTTCAATAATTGCAAGTTACAAACAACGCACCCGTTAAGGTTAGATCTAAACCAAAACGATGCTGAAGCAACTCTAACCAGAATGTACACCAGGATCCCGATGTGGGCAAGGTGTGAGCATTGGTCAGAGGATCTTAAACAAAATGCTTAGGCAA
The DNA here is from genome assembly GCA_007258455.2 of Sequoia sempervirens. Classification (NCBI taxonomy): domain Eukaryota; kingdom Viridiplantae; phylum Streptophyta; class Pinopsida; order Cupressales; family Cupressaceae; genus Sequoia; species Sequoia sempervirens. Next base: position 15,084 of record VDFB02145612.1, on the reverse strand, counting down.
GAACTCTAACCAAGAATGGCGCCGATGATGGCGAGCATATGGTCAGAGGGTCTTCTACACTAATTACTGGAAAGGAACTCGACACCAAGTATGTGCTACCCAATCCAGGATGGAGTTGAGGCGACCATATGGCGGAGTAATACAAACTACAATGCTTGAAAGAAATGACTGAAATGCTAAAAGTCCTCAACACCCAGAATGTGCTTTCTGACCCGAGGTGGGAGAGTAGCTACCATAGGGCGGAGATAAATTAAATACAATAGCAAATACTGAAAGTAGAATTGAGCATTACAATTTGATAAGCAAGATTATAAACTGCTGTCAGTACTACTGCCAGCTTACAAATTATTAGACAATGCCTTGCTATCAATACAATTGAGAATGTAATAGAGCTGTAACAATGTTTATTGAATTCCGTTCAATGAATAAGGAAGATTAAATCCGAAATTGCAAAATTGAGGCCAACCTGGTAATCTGATTTTTTGACAGTCCAGAACTTCTCGTGCATGAATAGCAGCCCTGTATCTCACAGATTCAATCACAACTCTCTCCAGACTTACTCAAATTACTCCAAACAAAATGCAATATGATTCTACTATGATAGCGATCAACTTAGAACACTGAAACTCACTCAAAAGACCCTATTTATTTAATGCACGAAAACCAATGCAGATTTTGAATGGTACGGCCCAGCAAGGGGGCGACTTTGCAATTAAAAATCAGATCCTTCTTTAAAAAATCTACAAACTGGTACAAATGGGCGCCTAGCCTAGACAGAGAGGATTATGCAATACCCAGAACACATATTTTTGTATTTTCTGCTTTACGAATAAAAACACGGATCTGCTGTAGCTAAAATGCAATTCTAGAAATTAGCTAATATGCAAAAATCTGATCTAGACAGCCACAAGCTGATTACAATGCACACAACTCAATGCAAACTCACAAAACTATACTAAATCACCACTAGTTGCTGTGTTGCAAGCAAGAAGCAATGCCCGAGCTAGGAGGCCTTCATTCCCCGAAGCAATTCCAGAGCCAAACCGGCAGCATAACAATACTGTAGACAAAAGATGCTAAATTGAGGATCAAGTCTTCCTTTTATAACTTTCGGTTGACTCTTCTCGAAACCCTAACCCTCTCTTAAGAGTCAAACGCTAATCCCAAGAGATGGCGTCCTTTTCTTCACACCTTCAATTTGACTTCTTTAATTAAATTCCTCACTTAAAACAATGCGTCCACTTTAAGGCTTAAATTGACCTTAATAAATATAAAATAATCTTTAATGAAGGTGCCACCCTCAAAAGACCACTTTTCAAAAGAACGTGAAGTCAATAGACTAGGCCAAGGGGGTCAATGTCAAAATGTAACATTAAAACGTGACTTTTAATTAAATAGCTCAACTTATCTCTCCAATTGTGCCCCGAAGCCATAAATGAGCAAGCCAATTGAACAAACTGAAGTAGGAAGTCAACCATGCCAAACCCAACTGTAAAATTGCCAGAAATAGAATTTACTAAAAATAGTAAATTCCTGAAGATGCTTAGAATGCCACGAAGAACATACCATTACGAAGCTCTCTGAAAACCCAGAAAGAATCCGCTATTGAAACAATCAACTCTGAGCCAGAACATCCTTCAAAATAGGAAACCCTAATTTTACCTTGCGACTAGCCTACGGGTCTCCGGAATAGGCCAACGGTCACAGAAAAGATCAGGCTTGAGATGGGGACATTACAGTCCGCCCTCCGCAAGATTGCTTGTCCTCAAGCAATTGCAAACTTGGATGTTGTAGAACCTCATCATTCTCCCAAGTTGCATCCTCCAAAGGCAAATTTTTCCACTTCACCAAGTATTCTCTGATTGTTCTTTTCGTCAAAGAACGTTCTCTAAAATCAATTATCTCCTCTGGAATTAGGACCAACTGTCCTTCTTCATCCAAAGGTGGCAACTGTGATGAAGCAACCACATTATGTCTAAGTGCCTTTTTGAGGCGAGACATGTGGAAGACATTGTGTACTCTGCTGTCAGAAGGTAGCTCCAACTCATAAGCTACTGCCCCAACTTTTCTGATGACCCTGAATGGTCCGTAGAAGCGAGGTTTGAGCTTCTCAGCTCCACTCTTCTTGAGAGTAGACTGTCTGTAAGGCTGTAATCGGAGATAAACCATATCCCCAACCTCGAAAGAACACTCAACACGCCTCTGATCAGCATACAACTTCTGCTGATTCTATGCAATCTGCAGATTGTTCTTCAATGATTTCATGATGTCTTGACTCTGCTGCTTTAAGTCTTTGGCCTGGGGAGCTTTGCTATCGCCAAACGCCAAATCAGCAAAGCTAGGTGCTTCATACCCATAGAGAGCCAAGAAAGGAGACATCTTAATTGACATATGATAGGAAGAATTATAACAGTATTCACCAATGTGCAGCCACTTAACCCAAGCTCTTTGCTGCTCCTACACATAGTTTCTTAAGTAGCCTTCCAACCACTTGTTCACTATTTCAGTTTGTCCATCTGTTTGGGGGTGATAACTAGTGCTTGGAGTGAGCACAATACCACTCATTCTGAAGACCTCTTGCCAAAAAGTGCTTAGGAACTTGCTGTCCCTATCACTCACAATGTTTTTCAGCAACCCATGCAACCTAAACAGCTCATCAAAAAACAGATTTGCAACTTGGGCTGCTGAAAAAGAGCTGGTAATGGCGAAGAAATGAGCAAATTTGGTTAGTCTATCCACTACCACATAGATACAATCCTTCCCTTGGGCCTTGGGCAACCCTGTGATGAAATCCATCGAGATGCTTTCCCATTTTTGATTGGGAATAGGAAGTGGTTGCAACAAACCAGCTGGTAGTGTGTGCTCATTCTTGTTCATTTGACAAACAGGACACTCCTGAATGTAGCGTTGAACTTCTCCTTTCAATCCTTTCCAAGAAAATCTTTCTCGGATCTGCCTATATGTTTTAAAGAACCCTTGGTGACCAGCAAGCGGACTGTCATGAAATGTCAATAAAATCTTCTTCCTGAGCTTAGAATCAGCTACCAGAAAGATTCTCCCTTTGTAGTGAATCAACCCCTCAATCACCTTGTACCTTTCGTCATAAAAAGTACCCTCAATAATGCTGGTTGCAAACTGATTTTTGGCATAATCAGCAAGCAACATGTCCCTCCAATCAGTAGTAAGCTCGCACAATGAGCTAAGATGGGGTCTCCTTGACAGAGCATCGGCCACAACATTATTTTTCCCTTTGACATACTCAATGTCAAAGTCGTAAGATTGAAGCTTACTCACCCACTTTTGTTGCCTCTCGTTCAGATCCTTCTGATGCATGAAGTGTTTGAGGCTATTGTGATCAATCTTGACCACAAACTTGTTTCCCACCAAGTACTGCCTGAACTTGGCTAATGCATGCATAATGGCAAGCATTTCCTTGTCATAGATAGAGTATGTTCTTTCAACACCCCTCAGTTTTCTGCTCTCAAACACAATAGGATGTTTGTCTTGCATCAAGACAACCCCAACTCCTTCACCGGATGCATCACACTGTAGCTCGAAGGGCTTGGAAAAATCCGGAATGGCCAGAATCGGGCAAGAACTCATGATCCTCTTAAATTTGTCGAAAACAGATTGAGCCTTTTCTGACCAACAAAAAGCTCCCTTTTTGGTGAGATCAGTAAGAGGAGCCGCATTTTGAGAGTAGCCTTTTACAAATCTCCGATAAAATCCACAAAGACCTAGAAAACCTTTCAACTGAGTTAAGTTCTTAGGAGGTGGCCAATCAACTACTGCCTTGATCTTTTCAGGATCCACCTTTACTCCCTCAGCACTGATTATGTGGCCAAGGTACAGTAACTCCTCCATTCCAAATTCACATTTGGATGCCTTTGCGAAGAAACTCTCAGATTCTAGGATGCTAAGCACTTCCTCCAAGTGCTTGAGATGATCTTCCCAAGTCTTGCTATAAATCAAAATGTCATCGAAAAATATCAGCACAAACCTCCTTAACTGATTCTGAAAAACCCTGTTCATGCAAGACTGGAAGGTAGCAGGAGCGTTAGTCAACCCAAATGGCATGACTAGAAACTCGAAATGGCCATAGTGACATCTGAAAGTTGTCTTCTCAACATCAGATCCTCTCATTCTAATCTGATGGTAACCCGATCTCAAATCGATCTTCGAGAAGAACTTGGCCCCATGTAGCTCATCTATCCTTGGAATGGGGTATTGGTTTTTGATGGTGCTTTGATTCAAAGCACGATAGTCCACACACATGCGCATGGTACCATCCTTCTTCTTCACAAGAACCACTGCAGAAGCAAAGGGCTCTTGCTTGGACGAATGAAACCCATCTCCAAGAGTTCTTGAATGTTCTTCTCAATCTCATCTTTTTGCCTCTTGGGGTACCGATATGGAGTTGTAATTACTGGTTTAGCTCCTTCCTTGAGCTCTATGATATGTTCTGAACCTCGTTCAGGTGGTGGTCCAGGAGGCAAATCAGCAAAGACCTTTCTCTTCTTTGTGAGTAGAGACTGAACATCAGGAGGGTAGTCTCGTTTAGTCTCAACCGGACTAGCAGGAAGGATCATGCATTCTGCAACCCACTCAGCTTGATCGTGACGAATCAGCCTTGCCATTCTTTTGAATGACACAACCCAAGGGCCGCCATTGGACATTCCTCTTAGTACTATCCTCTTCCCATCGGATTGAAACTTGAGCTCCATAGTTTGCAGATTCAAGGAGATCTCTCCAAGTGAACGCAGCCATTGAATGCCTAAGACGGCATCAGTATCTCCAATGCTGACTACATAGAAGTCATCCTTGACTTCGTAGTTTCCCAATTGCATAGTCATGTTTGAGACCTTCTTGGTGCATGAAATGTGGAAACCATCAGCAACCATGACCTTGAAGCCTTCAAACTCCTCTGTTTGCAGCCCCTTCTTTGCCACCACAACTTCATCAATGAAGTTATGTGTTGCTCCAGTGTCAATCAAAGCAACGATTCGCTGCCCTTTGATCATCCCTCGAACCTTGAAGGATTCATTTCTTTGGAAGCTCAAAAGTTGAGCCAAGACTCCTCCACTTTCCTTCTCATCTTCGGACTCTTCTGGAGCTCTTTCTACTTCACTCTCTTCAAAATCAGATTGCTGGTCTGAAAAATCAGAATTACTTTCACCATTTGAATAGTACTCAATCTGATTAAATTTAACTCCCTTTGGGCAAACATGATCTTGAGACCATTTTTCCCTACACCGGAAACATAACCCCTTTCTTCTGAGTTCGTTCAGGGTCTCTGGATCCAAACTGGTGACATGAGGATTATGATGTTTGAACTGCTTATGCTGAGGTCTCAAAGGAGGTCTATGTTGAGGTCTTTTCCCTTTATCCCTTTTGTGAAAAGATGGATTGGGTTGAAACTTTGCCTTAGGAGCAGCCCACTCCATGTTTCTTGCCTTCTTCATGGCCTCTTGTAGGGTTGGTGGATCAAAGGCTTTAATCCAACCTTTGAGTGGTTCTGTCAAACCTTCACTGAAAAGGATCACCAACTGCCTCTCCGTGATTCCAGTGACCATGACTGAAAGTCGCTGGAACTCAGCTATGTAGGCCTCAACTGCGCCAATTCTCTTAAATGAATTTCAGGATCCTTTTTCTCAAATCTCTCGATGAGCCTAGTGGTGAACTCATCATACGTTGTGATAGACCGATGACCCAGAGTAACTAAGCCATGGTACCACCACTCGTGCGCCACCCCATCAAGGTGTAGCGTAGCGAACTTGATCGCCTCTTCTTCTGCCATGGGTCTGAGAGCTAGATAGTTATCCAGCTTCTGTATCCAAGCTCGGGCTGAGCTGTTATCACTCCCGTCAAAGTGTGGAAGTGTAACCTTGTTGACAGCTTGGTACAAGTCTCCTTGAGTTGATGGTCTTCTTTGATCATAATGTCTCCCTTGTCCTTTATTTTTCCTTTTATGATCCATAAAGTCATTGTAGGACATATCCATCTTGATGTCGCTAGGGAGAGAATCATACTCTGCACGGCCAAGTCTCAACTGCTCCACGAATGAGGCATTCTCTTCAGGATCTGGCTGCGTGTTAACAGGTGCCAAGAAGGTGGGTTTGAATGGCCTGGCTGAGACATAAGTGTTGTTTGAAGTATGCTGAGCAGCATGTCCATCATGCTGGTTGGAAGCACTGTGCTCTCCTCTATGCCCAGTGTTGTTCTGTGGAATGGTGTTCTGGCCCACTTTCCCCATCATGAGCGAAACCATATCCATTAAGGCATCCATCTTCCTTTCAAATCTCTGTCCCGGACTGATGGATCTCTCTCTTCCCTTTCCACTATCATCTCTGTTGCCGGTAACCCTCTCGTTACCCCCAACTGATCTCTCACCTTCTGCCATGTCTGTTTCCTGAGAAGACTCCCAATGAGCCCTCAAAACTTCTGAAGTTGTCTTACCTTCTGGAGCCTAGTAGGGCTGGAACTGTTTTCCAACCTTCTTGTCTTCCCTTGCAATGTACCTCTTTTCTCTGTCACTCATAGACAATTTGTTCACAGGATGGCAAGATCTTGGCAAGATCTTGGCTCTGATACCACTAAGGCCCAACCACTACACCAAAAGACCGGCTTGTTAGTAAGGGCAACTACCCAGGGTGTTAAGGGCGACAACTAGGGAGGAATCTTTCACCACCGAAGCCACCACCGGAGAATCTGGGGTCTTACGCAAGCCCGCCGGACATGTGGCCATCGAGACGCACCCAGCCACGCACAGGGGACATTACAACCCACCACGCTACGCGGGTCTCGACCCCGAGACCTTGGCTCTGATACCACTGAAATATTCCAAGCCAAATTTTTTTAACTTTTTCAATAATTGCAAGTTACAAACAACGCACCCGTTAAGGTTAGATCTAAACCAAAACAATGCTGAAGCAACTCTAACCAGAATGTACACCAGGATCCCGATGTGGGCAAGGTGTGAGCATTGGTCAAAGGATCTTAAACAAAATGCTTAGGCAAGAACTCTAACCAAGAATGGCGCCGATGATGGCAAGCATATGGTCAGAGGGTCTTCTACACTAATTACTGGAAAGGAACTCGACACCAAGTATGTGCTACCCAATCTAGGATGGAGTTGAAGCGACCATATGGCGGAGTAATACAAACTACAATGCTTGAAAGAAATGACTGAAATGCTAAAAGTCCTCAACACCCAGAATGTGCTTTCTGACCCGAGGTGGGAGAGTAGCTACCATAGGGCGGAGATAAATTAAATACAATAGCAAATACTGAAAGTAGAATTGAGCATTACAATTTGATAAGCAAGATTATAAACTGCTGTCAGTACTACTGCCAGCTTACAAATTATTAGACAATGCCTTGCTATCAATACAATTGAGAATGTAATAGAGCTGTAACAATGTTTATTGAATTCCGTTCAATGAATAAGGAAGATTAAATCAGAAACTGCAAAATTGAGGCCAACCTGGTAATCTGATTTTTGACAGTCCAGAACTTCTCGTGCATGAACAGCAGCCCTGTATCTCACAGATTCAATCACAACTCTCTCCAGACTTACTCAAATTACTCCAAACAAAATGCAATATGATTCTAATATGATAGCGATCAACTTAGAACACTGAAACACACTCAAAAGACCCTATTTATTTAATGCACGAAAACCAATGCAGATTTTGAATGGTACGGCCCAGCAAGGGGGCAACTTTGCAATTAAAAATCAGATCCTTTAAAAATTCTACAAACTAGTACAAATGGGTGCCTAGCCTAGACAGAGAGGATTATGCAATACCCAGAACACATATTTTTGTATTTTCTACTTTACGAATAAAAACACGGATCTGTTGTAGCTAAAATGCAATTCTAGAAATTAGCTAATATGCAAAAATCTGATCTAGACAGCCACAAGCTGATTACAATGCACACAACTCAATGCAAACTCACAAAACTATACTAAATCACCACTAGTTGCTGTGTTGCAAGCAAGAAGCAATGCCCGAGCTAGGAGGCTTTCATTCCCTGAAGCGATTCCAGAGCCAAACCGGCAGCATAACAATACTGTAGACAAAAGATAATCCCAATGAAGACCAAGACTCCCTTTTATAATTTTGGGTTGACTCTTCTCGAAACCCTAACCTTCTCTTTAAGAGTCAAACTAACCCCAGATGGCGCCCTTTCTTCACACCTTTCACTGACTTCTTTAATTAAATTCTCACTTAAACACGTGTTACGCTTAAATTGCACCTTTGAAATGGATTTGAACGATGCCTATGCACGATAAACCGCTTCTTGCCAAATTTGAGGGGAAGCCCTCTCGAAGTTGGATGGTGTTTGAAAGAGTAAACTAAAACTAAGTTGCCTATCTTTGATCAGCTTAGAGCACAAGGTTTTAAACACAAACGCCGCAGCTGAGATTTTCTGAAATAAGAAGTTCAACTACGACTAACTTAAACTAAAGACGTTCCTAACCTCTCAAGTAATAGCAGAGCAAGAGAAGTTAGAAATTAACAAGGTAGATTCTCTGACAAAAATACTTCAACAATCTCTCTTTCAACGAACACCTACACACTTCACTGCAAGCTGAAATAAAGATCATAAAAGTAGAACACTGATAACGGAAATCTGAGATTTTAGACCAAGGCAAAAGAGGCTCATGATTTTATTACTCAAATCTCTAAAACAAAGCTCACTTCTAACATGCCTTGAACAAGAAATTGCAGCTAAGGAGGCTTGCAAACTTATTCTTAACACAATAGAAAACAGCAATCTCACTAACTCCTTGTTGGCTAAAGAGGCTCAACAATTTGCTTATCACAACACAAATGAACAATACTTGAGCAACAAATAGAAGGCACAATAGGCTCAGCGTTTTGTTCTCACTAGCATGGTTTAACTAAGTGAACTGAAACTGAATAACAACTTGCTGCAATTCATGCTCGCAATTTGCTATGACAATAACCGTTAAAGAAATTAAATGAGCAAAGGCTCTTATTTATAGACAAGCAGAGGAGTAGGGAACCCTAAAATCTCCTTGCTTTCACAATCTAGGGCTTGCTCAGCAAGCAAGCTTTATTACTAAATCTAGAAAGATAAAACCCTAGAAAGCAGAAAAAGCGGGAAACGCCAACTATTACATCTTATCTTCTTTCTATCCTCAAAGAATGGATAAAGATTATTCCAAGAATAGAAAGAAAGCGAGAAAGAAAGCTTCTAGAAGAAAGCTGCTTTAAAGAAAGCTTCTAGAAGAAAGCTGCTTTAAAGCTCGATCACATCCGCTAGGAAGTTAGAGATTGTATCCCGGTTCGGTGCATCTATGCCATCAACAGCAAAACACCGCTTTTCAAGAATATCTTGGCTGTCTGCAATAAGATCCGGAAATCTTAGACCTCATTGGCCGCTTTATCGAACTTTGTTGACATCACTGAAATATGGCCTATCCTTCCGCCAACTGGACTGCAACTATGAACAACATTCTGGAACTGATTTTGCACCTCCTCAAGCCCGACGTAGGAACCGTCTTCAAGACTATACTGAGAGGGGATCTCTATGACGAATTCGCTAATGAAAAGAAGAGCTTCAACCACCCTTCTGTATGCGTAAGGTGATGAATTCTTAGGATAAGTTTTAGCTTTGAAAACATGGCAGCTCTCTCAAACAGGATTTATCTTTTTGTGCTCCTTTAGGCTTGTTGAACCCGTAGAGGCTATGTCTAAATCAGCAATGACCAATCTCATGCCTAGGTTTTACTTCTTCAGCTCTGTTTGTTCAAATCCTTGGATGTCTGTAATGCCTTCATGAAGCGTTTTCTCTCTCAAGAAGCTGGAACATCTAAATGAATCTCCCTGTAGATATTCTTGAGGCAATGTTTATGTTTTTCTTTTCATCCATCTACGTGCAATCTTCTTGCTATATTTATCTTTATGTATATTCCCACATCTTTTTCCGCATTCATCCCTTGAAGAGTTAAAACTTTAGGGCCACTTGAGGAAAAACACCTGACCATATCGAGGAAAAACTTTAGGCGCAAAATCGTCCCCGTCTGTTGAAATTTGCTTGGATCTCCCTAGTATTGGCAGGGTTGTAATGCTTAATGCAAAGATTACGAACCAAGGAGACTCTGAAGGCGATATAGGAATAGGCGCTGCGAAGTCACAAAAATGTCGGTTTCTTGATTGAAGTGTTGCTGCTCCTCTCCAAGGCGTATAGATCGAACAGAAGCTTGACATGATGCAATCTGTCGGTATTTGATATAATTGTGAAGAGCGCTGATTAGGGCTTGAAAACATTAGGGTGTACTCCATTCAAAACTTCGAAGAATGGCTGTAAACATGTACTTGGATTCCGGACAAGTCTTGAACAATTTCTATTTAGAATGCTGATTTTGATATCCAACGGACAAATTTTGTGAAATTTTTCTACCAGGATATAGGTTTTGATGCCCGATGTGATGCTGCAAGAACAACCCGGTCGTCGTTTTCAAAATTTTGAATTGCTTTGAAAAGCATAGAAACCTAATTTCTCTTTGATTTTCACGAAAAAGCTAGCATCGGGTTTTGTTAGAGAATATGATTGGAAATGGACCCAGATGATTAGATTTGCAAAATCCTGACGTTTGATTGAAAAAGCAGCCAACCCTAGGTTTTTGAACTTTCTTGGAAAAGCTGCGATATGGGTTTTCTTCAGAAGACTGATTGTAAAGGACCCAGATGGTTGAAATTCGAATGCATTGAGGTTTTCACTGACATGCAAGATAAAAGCACTTGCTGCAACTTGATAAAGTTCTTGAAAAATTCTTCAGAACATTGAGGCAAAAAGACCCAGATGACTGAAAAATTGAAAGCCTTGGCCTTCTGCTTGAAAAATTTGATCTTCTGGAACAAAAAGAATGAAAAAGCAAGGGTTTATGTTTGCTGGTCTGGAAAATCTGATGTAAAACCAGCAACTATGGAATCTTGAATCACAAAAATTCTTCAAACTTGCTGCTCCAACTTTCTCCTCTGGATGCTTCTTGCAAAAATAATGAAAAATACATTGAAAAGAAGTGTTAAATAGACTTAGGTTTTGATTTAGGTTTTGCTTTCTTTTTTGCTTTTATTTCAAAACCCTAAATCTCAGCCCCTTGAACTTGGACGCCATCCTTCTCTTCTTGCAAATTTTGGAATTTGAAAACTCTTGAAAATTCTCTAAGGCATGAAACTTTGGGCGCCTATCTTCAAGAGGGGCGCTTATTTTCACCAGTGTTAGTCAAAATTTTGATATTTTCAACTTTTCTCCATTTTGACATGCTACTTCGCCACTGATTTCTCATTGACAGACCAACCCGACAGGCGAGCTGAGTGGTTCATGGCGGAGCCTGACTGAAACTGAGAAAGATGTTCTGGAGTCACCTCCGGCTAAAAGCTTGATTTTGACCTTCGAATTCATGGGAGGCTTTTCTTTCTAGGGGTGCTCAACTTCATCAGTGTTAGCCATTCTTTCTGATTTCCAAGTTCTTCATTCTCCCTTTGATTTTCTGATGAATCATCGATTCCGGGAGCAACGCTGATCCGACTGACTGTCTGAATATTTCGTTGGATAGCCAGACTGATTTTGGTGAGATCTTCTTGGATGCTACTTCTGCAAATTCCATCATTTGAAGGCCTTAAAGTTTGGGCGCCTTTCCTTAACAGGGGCGCCCACTTCTACCAGACTTGGAAAAAATTTCAATTTATTCATGTCTTTCACTTCTACGGGCGATCTTGTTGAATTTTGAGCTCCAGGCGTCGGATTGATGAATGTTTGGACTCGTTGCGAAGCTGAGAGGATTTCAGGAGGGGTCTTCTAGAAACACTTCTGCCAAAAGGTAGATTTTAGGTCCTCAAAAGCTTGGGCGCCCCTGGCAAGCTAGGGCGCCCAACTTCACCAGAGTTAGTTTATTTTTGCATTTTTCACCTTTGCTTTCAGATTTCTCTTTTCAACTCTCATCGGACCCTCTGTTCAGCTCTTTGAATCTGATGACTGCGAGCTCCGTTTGTCGTGCTGGATAGCTCACTGGAAAGCCTGTTGCATTCTGAAGACATCTCGTTATAACCTTGACTGCAAGTTCATCTGTTTGAAGCCTTGAAAAGTTGGGTGCCTTTCTTCACCTAGGGCGCCCAGTTTCTCCAGACTTAGAAAATTTTGCTTTAAGAAATTTTTTGCTTTTAATCACTGTGCTGATTTAGGTCTTTGCCATTCTGCCTTTCCACTTTGACTCGAATTTTCCGGAGACTGGATTGTCGGATGCTCTGACGGGGATATCCATCGCGAAGCTGACTGAATACTGAGCAACTTCCATTGGAGGTCCTAACCCTAATTCACTCATCTGATGCCCTAAAAAGGTGGGCACCTTTCTTTAACAGGGGCGCCCAAACTCAGCAGTGTTAGAAAATTTTCATGACTTTTCAACTTTCTTCCTCATTCCTCGTGTATGTTTGTTGTTTCACTTTCTGTCGGAAGTTTGAATGCTGAAATTGACGCCTGGCAGTCAGATGACCTCCATTGATGACCTCGGAGCTCCAGATACGCTTCTGAAAAAGCAGAATAGACCTAGTAGGGAAAAACTAATTATTTTAAGATTCTGACTGCACCAGCCTAATATGGACATATTTTGAGCCAATCAAAATCAGTTCGGACCCTGTCGGACCAACTTTCTATTTTTAGAAAATTTTGCCAGTATCCATTTCGAAAGAAACCCAGAAAAACCCAGAAAACGTTACAATTTCGAGAAAATTTCTAAAAATAGCAATTTTCCTAAAATTTAGGGATGAAAAACTGAGATCTGGGTTTTGTAGGTTAAGCTGCTCTCAGCAGACCCAAATCGTTAGAAATTGAAAATTTTGCGTTTTAACCCCTCATGCAAGACATGCACACCCAAATTTTGACCTTTTTGACTGTTTTGACAAGACTTTTACTCATTTCTTCAAAATGTCTAAGTGTAACAAAAATTTTAATTTTGGGGTACAACACAATGCGTCCACTTAAAGGCTTAAATTGACCTTAATAAATATAAAATAATCTTTAATGAAGGCGCCACCCTCAAAAGACCACTTTTCAAAAGAACGTGAAGTCAATAGACTAGGCCAAGGGGGTCAACGTCAAAATATAACATTAAAACGTGACTTTTAATTAAATAGCTCAACTTATCTCTCCAATTGTGCCCCGAAGCCATAAATGAGCAAGCCAACTGATCAAATTGAAGTAGGAAGTCAACCATGCCGAACCCAACTGTAAAACTGCTAGAAATAGTAAATTCCTGAAGATGCTCAAAATGCCACGAAGAACATACCGTTGCGAAGCTCTCTGAAAACCCAGAAAGAATCTGCTATTGAAACAATCAACTCCGAGCCAGAACATCCTTCAAAATAGGAAACCCTAATTTTACCTTCTGACTAGCCTACGGGTCTCCGAAATAGGCCAACGGTCACAAAAAAGATCAGGCTTGAGATGGGGACATTACAGTGTTTCATTTAGTATGTTCTACTGAGGGTCATTTGTCACGTACAGTATTCAGGGCCGATTTGACTTAGGCTATCTTTAGCTACGCATAGGTTTTGTCCTTCAATGGGTAAATCTGTCACCCCAGACTAACCTACAACAAACCAATCTACTTGGTAATAAATCTATTAAGCAAGTAAGTGGACAAGCTTGCTCCCATGCTTATCCTAGGAGTAACACAAGCTTTCCGAGTTAGACTAATAACTTGATTGAGTGTACCTCAAGTGACTCTTGCATTCAAATCAAGCCTAGTACATATTTAACTGAGAAACACACTCATCTCCTACTATGGAGTAAATATAAACACATTGCATCCCATGTTCAAACATATCTAGTATAATTAAATACCTATGTTGTAGTACATGTAGCATAGTTAAATACCTATGTCAAGCAACCTCTTCGACATATTCAGTATAATTGTCTACTTGTGTCAAGCCTATCATGGAGTACTTAAAAACACATTATAAAAGTGGCCCTCAAGCTTCAATTCCATTTTCCGAAAGCAATCAGGCCTAGCAAATAGTATTGGTGCAAACAACATTCTCCTATTATGGAGATCATTACAAACATGTAAAACATAGTTAGTATGGCTTCATTTTCTCTTTTTAAAAAGACAACATTTATACTTCCTATGCACAAACAGAAAATACTATTCCAACAGCATAGTAATCCTTGTAAAAGAATAGTAGAAGAATATCCCATGCCTATAAACGCTTTTCCCAAATTGAAGATAGTGTTGCCTTTACTTCTAGCTGAATCCATGTGATGTCCCCTTTTTCAGCATGATCTTGTTTGATGATGGTTAGCCTATTACTCAGACTCTCGTAGGTTGACAGTTCTTGGTTAGGGAGTCAGTGGCTTTATTTGGTGGGCTTTGTCATTCTCACCCTTTTAGTGCAGTGATTGGCTCACGGCAGGCTTTGGCAGTTCAGGGGTTGACAGCTTCTGACAGCACGCCATTATGTGGGGTTATGAGCAAGTTATGAATATTTCAGTGAATTAAAGTGTTTTAAAATATATTTGACAGAATATTATAAAGTCAACATGATTTTATAATAAAGTACTCACTTAAATCTATTTAAGTGAAAATTTAAAGCACTTTAGTGAAATACTTCATAAAGTGATTAATCAAATCACTTAAAGTGGCTGCCCAAATATTTTAATGAAAACTATTGAGAAAGGTGATTTAAATATCTTTTAAAATATTTAAATGACACCAAAAGTGGCGTCACTTCTTGGGAGGCGTGCCTTTTTTCTTTATAAGCCCAAGCAAAGGAAATTAGAACTCATCTTTGATTATTTTACATTTCTCTTAGCTTTGGCTTTGCTTGCTTCTCTAAGACAAGGTTTTCAGGAGTTTGTTTATCTTTGGAGAACGATAACTCTTCACAAATCTATGATTGTGAGACTGTGAAAGATCAGTTGAACGATTGCAACAACAGGGCTTCAATTCAGGAGTTGTACAATGCTTCAATGAGAATTTTTTGTGCAGTTTTTTAGTATTTTACAATAAAAGACGAGGATTTGTGAGCTTGGCTTCTTTGTGCATCTGGA
>VDFB02145611.1:0-31202 GCA_007258455.2 Sequoia sempervirens | reverse complement strand
TATGGCTCTAAAGGAGGGCATATATGGCTATCTAGAGGGGATGCCCCAGTCTTGCAAGGGAAGGTTTATGATGGAAGATTGAGAGAGAATGGTAGGGTATTCCCCCCTTGAGAAGGCAGACAGGATAGGAAAAGGGGCCCCAGGAAAATTCTCAAAAGTATGAAGTGGTATATGCCGTTGGAAAGAGCATGAAAATTTGAGAAGATTAGCACTTGAACGGAGGAAAACGGGGAAACAATGTGAAAATGGTAGGGTAGGGAATATATGGTTGTTTGTTAGGGCAAATCCGGCTGTCTATGAGGGAAAATCCAGCTATCTATGAGGGAAAATCTGACTGAGTATGAGGGAAAATCCGGCTGAGTATGAGGGAAAATACGACTAAGTGTGAGGGAAAATCCGGCTGAGTGAGGGAAAATCCGGTTGAGTATGAGGGAAAATCTGACTGAGTATGAGGGAAAATATGGCTGAGTGAGGGAAAATCCAGTTAAGTATGAGGGAAAATCCAGCTGAGTATGAGGGAAAATATGGCTAAGTGGGGGAAAATCCAGCTGAGTATGAGGGCAAATCCGGTTGAGTATGAGGGCAAATCCGACTGAGTGAGGGAAAATCTGGCTGACAATAGGGAAAATCTAGCTAAGGAGCAAAAGTTGGTCAAAATTGGTTGAAAAAGGCTAGAAAAGGTGGGTTCAAAGGTCCAGTCCACCCATGGATGGGTCAGGTCCACACAAGGAGAAAAAGTTGGTCAAATTTGGTCAAAACAGGCCTAAAAGGGGTGGGTCAAAGGTCAGGTCCACCCATGGATGGGTAAGGTTTTCCCAAGGAGCAAAAGTTGATCAAAAATGGCCAAAAAAAGCTCAAAAGGATTGGTTTATAGGTCAGATCCTCCCCTGGGGAGGGCAAGTTGGCCCAAGGAGCAAAAGTTGGTCAAAAATGGCCAAAATAGGCTTCAAAAGGATTAGTTAATAGGGCAGGTCCACCCCTCGGGACACAAGTCCGCTAAAGGAGCAAAATTTGGTCAAAAATGGCCAAAATAGGCTCCAAAAGGACTAGTTAATAGGTCAAGTCCGCCCAAGGAGAAAAATTTGGTCAAATTTTTCATAGAGGGGGGCAAATCAGGCTATTTACGGGTCAAATCCAACTATTTACAGGTCAGGTCCGACTGTTTGTTAGGGAAAATCCGACTATCTACAGGTTTAAACTTAACTTTTGACAAAATAACCAAGGCAAAGGACTCAAAACACAACAATCATCAAAGAAAAGGCTATGGCTGAGTGAAATAAATCAAACAATCACTAGTTGGTTTCGCACAAAGAAGACAATTCAAACAGCACAAGCCTAAGTCTAGTAGAAAAGGGTATTATCGACAAAGTCCTCTAATCCAAGAAGAACATGGTTACTAGGGAGTCCTTGATATACACTTGGTACATGAGGCACAAACTGTGAACACCAACCCGTTACAAGCATGAATCAAGAACCTTAAAGGCTCAGACCAACTCTTCACATCATCCTGATGCTTCGCCAATTGCAACGTGGTTGGATTGAGGTAAACTTTCGCTATCCCCCCTTTATATACCCCATTGATACGCATGGTTGGAATTGTCCCTTGAAGTGATGAAATCCCCAAGCATGTCCTGCTAAGAAAAATAAAAGGGGTGGACTCAAAGGACATGGTAAGTTATGATTTCTCATCACCCAGGATCATCGAATGGTGCAAGGGGATTGGATACGTCAAATAGCTCACCCAAAAACATGGCAAACAAAGTTGATTAACACCGCCTAGTTAAACTATGTTCCTAAATTAGGGGTTAAAAACCCTTAAATAGCCAAAAAGATTTCTAAAATGTGAAATTTAGGAAAAAAGCTGTCTAGGGCAAATCCGCATGTCTGTGAAAAGTTTACCAAAAACAACTTTTGAGGTTTGTGGAGGGCAGGTTCGCCCTTGGGAAAGGTCAGGTCTGCCTGTGGAGGGCGGGTCCGCCTGTCTGTCAAGTCTGGTCCGCCCCTGTAGGTCGGGTCTACCCCAAGAGGGTCAAATCCGCCCCTCTGTAGGTCAGGTCTGCCCCTTTGTAGGTTGGGTCCACCCCTCTGTAACTTGTACCTACAAAAAGTCAAAAAACAACAAATGTGAAAGTGAGAGACCCGTTTGTGGGTCCCACCAGGCGTGCCAGAAATGAGATAGGGAAAATTTCAGTGCTAGAAAATGAACAACAAACAAAAGAGAGCAAATAACACTAAAAACACTCTACACCTCAAGATTAGCCTAGTTGGATTCAATACAAAGTAAAGACAACAAATGGAACCTTTTACCTTGTCTCGAATCGATCCTTTCATTAGCCCTTCGATCTTTGGTGTTGTATGCTCCTTGGATGGCAAGAGATGCAAGCTATAAGATGGATGAAAAATGGATGGAAGTGGATGCAAGTATGAAAAATGGCTAAGTATGGATTGAGAAAAAAAAATGCAAGAGTTTGGCTACTATGAAAGATCTCCCCCAAAATGAGAGAAAAGAGTGGGTATTTATAGAGAATTTGGAATTCTTTAGAGAAATGGATGGTTGAGATTGAGCCACCAAGATTAAGATGTAGGGCTAAGGTGAGTTGAGAACTCACAAGCCCTCACATCTTGACATGTGGCATGTGATATGGCTTAAAAAGGGTGATGTGTACATGAGGTGGAAGGATAATACATGACATGGAGGGACTACATAGAACCTTGGAATTGGGACAAGATCTCCTCATAAAGGAGGTACTTGTCTCCATGTGGGGGAGAGGACATGTGGGGAATTAAAAATTCCTCAAATATTCTCATGAGGATGAGAGAAGGAATTTAAAATTCTTTTAAATGTATTGGGGGATTAAATGTGAATTAAAAATTCACATGGAGAATGGAGTGCCTTGTTCAAAAAGAGAAAGCTTTTAATGAAGTTGACTATGGACACATTCCATAAATGATATGGGGATTAGAGATGACCTAATTAAGTGGTTAAGGTTGGGCAAGTACTTGATTAGACTAATTAATGACATGTTAAAGGCAAGTGGGAAATTATGAAGGGTGTGACATGTGACTTGATGTGACAAGTCAAAAATCACATGGGGAAGAGAAAAAGGAATTTAATATTCTTTTGAAGTATAGAAGGAATTAAAAATTCCTTGAGAGGTTGATTAGGCTAGTTAGTGAAGGATTAGAAGAGGGTTAGGTGGCTAAGAGAGATTAGAGGCGAACTTGCAAAATTTGGAGGATGTGACACATCCTAATCAAGGATTAGGCATGTGCACATTCTAATGATGAGATTAGAAGATGGATTATGATTAGATAAAAATAATGGAGGATGTGACATATGAAGAATTAAATAAATGGCATATTTATTTAATTTATTTGATGAAATGGGGAAGGTATTTAATTATTTAACTAGATACTGTAGAGATTAGAAGAACTTAAGGAGGTATTAATTAAATAAGAGTGATATTACTTAATTAATGCAAATAAGGGGATGCTTAGAGGAAAGAGGATAAATTTGGATAAATTAAGTGTCCAAATTTAGGTTTCTACAGTTGGGATCTATAGGATTGTGTTTACCTTGTTCTTGAGCACC
The DNA here is from genome assembly GCA_007258455.2 of Sequoia sempervirens. Classification (NCBI taxonomy): domain Eukaryota; kingdom Viridiplantae; phylum Streptophyta; class Pinopsida; order Cupressales; family Cupressaceae; genus Sequoia; species Sequoia sempervirens. The sequence continues at coordinate 27,610 of VDFB02145611.1, read as the reverse complement.
ACATCCTTTTCCATTATATCCAAGTTGTTTCATGAGTTCATACCCTCTTCCATAAGTTTGTTTCATTGCTTTGGAATCAGGTGGTTGTTCATTATTATGTTTGTCAAATGTTGTTGTGTAGTTTGTGGCTTTGTCTAAAATTGTTGAGGTGGATGCTTTTGAAAGGTTGTCTGAATGTTGCATTGACATGATGGTTGGTTGTGCTTGTTTCTCATCTTTCCTTTGTGTGAATATGTATTTACCCATAGATGAAGGTGTGAATTCTAAGGATCCCTAATTGTCACCAAATAATTTAGATGGCTTTTGCTCATCATTGTGTTCAATTTCAAGAGGATCTATGTTAGATGTTGGAATCAATGTTTTTAGAGGACTTGTAGCTCCTTTTTCAAGCTTCAAGCAACTTTTAGGCTTGGGATCTACTGCAACTTGATAAATTTTATTATTATAGACATAAATTTTATTATATGATGAAGGGTTGAAGGGATTGCATTCATCTCATGAATCCATGGTCTGCCTAAAAGAAGATTGTATGAAAGATCATAAGGAATGACATGAATACGTGTTTGCAAAGTAGCCAACCCAACCCTAATAAGCAAAGAAATTATACTGAGTGATTGCTTTGTTGAATTATCAAATCCTTGAATAGGTGTGGATCAGGTATTATTTGTGACCTATCAACATCTAATAGATCAAGGAGAGTCACACCACACACATTAAGCGCAGAACCATTATCAAGAAGAGTTCTCTTTATGCTTGTCCTACTGTATCGAGCAATGATCATGAATGCTTCATTTTGTTTTTGCAACTCTAAAGGAGGGAGCTCATTTTGATGGAAAGTAATGTCAAGATTAGTTTGATTCATTTTAGGGATTAGAGCTACCACATCATTTGGAGATGTACTATGAGGAGCCTCAATCTAGTTTAAGTTTGTTTGAAGAATATTGTGGTAATTTGGTGAGTTCTGAAGTAAATACCAAATGGAAATCTTTGCAGGAGAATTATTTAATTGTTCAACAAGATCATACTCCTTTGTGTGTCGGGTATAGCGAGGAGCATTAGGAAGATTGGGTAAAAGTAAGGAGGGTGGGGTTGGTTGCAGTGGTTGTGGATATTTTGAGTGTTATATGTATGAGCAATAGCATCATTACTAGCTTGCTACAACACATTGGTCTTAGGGGGTAGAGGGTGTATCGGGGTTGGTTGGAGGGGTAAAGTTTATGTGAAGGCGGGTAAAGAATAAGTTGAGGTTTATTTTGAGTTTGTTGTTTGTGTGAAGGTGGATAGAGAATTAGAGGGTTGTTAGGATGTCCCATGGGGTATGTATGAGGTCCATTGATCGAGGGGGATCTAATGGACACTTGTGCATTCATAACCTCAGTGGTCTTGGTTTTATGGAGTGCTAAGGAGGGGCAATAAAGAACCACTTATTTATGGAAGAAAGATACTTTATGATTGTTGTAGTTTTCTAGCACCATGATATTCTCCCTAGAAGGAGAGATTTTAGGAGAACAACAAACCACATGTTCATGACAATTAAGGTTTGGTTCATCCAAAATAAATTTATCACAACCAAGGGAGTTATTAACAGTTGAATGTGTTTGATTATTGATAATGGGGATATTAAGGGAAGAATTTATGCAATCATTCGGTGTTGGTAATGTCTCATTCTCTTGTGCCATATTATCTACCCTATGAGGAGAGCTTGTAATATGTTCATCTATGGGTGAAATGTGAAAAGTAGCTTCATTACAAGTGGGAGAGGCATCAAGAGAAGAAAAAACTTGTTTTTCAATGATTGGATCCTTGTGTTTAATTATGTGTTCTTGGATGGGGAAACATTAGGAAATGGAGCAAGAAGATTCTCATGATTATCTTTGATTACCTCCCTTTGTCCAATAATGTCTTCCAAAATAGGGGAAGAAAAATAAAGAGGATTTTCATAGGTCTTAAAGATTTGATCATCTAATGTCAACATATCCTCCTTACAAATAATGTGATTGCCATGATTACTCACAAAAACATTCTCACAAATAGGGAAGGAGTTGGGAGATAAATCTATGGTCTCATCCTCATGTTGTGTTGTGTGATCATCATGATTACTTAGTTTGATGTCCTCTTCTATAGTAATGTTATGTCTAATAGGAGAGATAAGAGGAGAGAAAAAACTCAGATTGTCACAACTCTCATCAATTGGTTCTTCTAGCACCAAAATATCTGCTTCACAAGTGTGAGAGATAATAGGAGAAGAACAAATGTAAGTGTTATGAATATCCAAGGTTTATTTCACTAAACCATCCTCATCCACAAAAGGGGAACTAGGAGAGGGATCTATGATGAACAAGAAGAGAGGGGAAAGGACCTCATAGTCATGTGCTTTTAACAAAAGTTGTTTACAATATGTAATAATATCTAAAAAGAGAACATGCAAAATGGGAACTATAGAATTTTTTAATGAAAACATGATAGAATGATTAATCTACAATATTGAAATGTAACGATGCTAAAGAAAAAATAAAAATTAAGAATAATGTTCCGGATTTCAAAGATGACAATTGACTTATTATGATATGCAACAAGATGAGAATGAAAACTTGAGAGCAAAACCATGCATGAAATGAGCTAATTAAGGCTAGATTTTATGAAATGCATACTATATAAATGCAGATAATTGATATAGGTAGGTTAATGCACCAAGTAGAAGCTAAAAAACATAGTTCTAAGTTATGTACAATGTTGTTTTAGGGGTAAGAAAGGATTGATTCATCCAGGGTGGCGAATGAGTCCTAGTATGGAATTTTTTAAAAAATTTAAAAATGTTTTGACTAATTTTAATTGTTTCAGAGTGCTATGATGCATACCTAATTGAAAAATGTAGAACGTTAGAGAGTAGAAATGAACTTAGATGCCAACAATGCAACCTAAATGCAATTTTTATGAATGCAAAATATCACACCTAGCATGCAAATGAATCATGAAATCCCTAATGCAAACTAGATCTATGATGATGAAAGGACTCCAAAATAGAAAAGAAAGTATTCTTAAAAAAGGAAGGTTCACCAAAATGAAACGAAGGATTTTGGCACCCAAATCCTTCCTTGCTCTTTTAGGGTTTTTCACCTAAAAGGGGAAAGATGGGCCAAAATGCACAATGTTTCAACCAAGATTAATGTAAGGATGGATGGGAAATGGATGTGAAGTGTGTGTGGATGTGTTTGAATGCTTACAAATGCAAAAAAATGAATATAAAATAATCTAATGCAAGATGCTAAAAAACTCAGTGTTGATTGGAAATATGAACTAGAAACCTAAACAAATGAAAACAAAAATTGATGAAACTAAATAGAGTTTTACACCTGGAGGAAGATTACTGTTGTTGGAAGGTTTTGGAATGTTCTAGAAGTCACTATTAATGGCCACTAGGACTAATTCAACACAGATGGTGAATCAGTCCTGCTTCTGATGAAAAGTTATAGAAACATGTTTTTGATTGTAAGGAGTTGAATTTTGAAAAAAATCACTTTTCAAGCCTATAGGTGGGACTAATTCGCCATGTATGGAGAATTAGTCCTTATTTAGGAATCTAAAAATTCTAGAAGTGGTTTTGTGGGGCTAGATCTGCACTTTTGCTTCCTATAGGTGTCTGCTTCCAAAATTGTCGTATTCGGGTCTGAAAGTGACTTTGTGTTGATATTTTGACTTGAATAATGAAGAGATGACTTGAATGACTTTGAAACTTGATCTCCAATGATTTCCAAGCTTTCAAGAGACCTAAATTTGCAAACAAATAAGGATAGAAGAAGAAATGTTGAATGTTAGGGCATGGGGGTTTGCCTTGGTCAAACCCCTTTTAGGTAATTAAACCAAAATGATGAAATAATGGAATGAAATATGCAATAATGTAATAGATTACCTTGCCATGATGATAGATCTTGAAATTATGCAACAAAAAATATATCATCTAACCTTGAATGTCTCAGGAAGCTAAATTAATGACTTGCAATGTGAAAGCCCTAACTTGCTTAATTTGAGATGGAAGATTGGTGGATGGATAATGGAGAATGGATGTGTGAGAGATAAGAGATATTAGTCTTACCTAATTTTCTCCCATAGGCTCAATTAGGCAGGATAAATCATGTGATAGAGGTTCAAGAAGGCCAAATGGAGCTTTCGTACAAGGGAAAAAGTCATGAATCTGATGCTAGGTCATAGGGAACTCAGTTGGGAAGCCTGCCTTGTTCAAGTTCGGCATGAGAATCCTCTAAGGAGAGAGTCGCCAAGACCTTCAGAATGTCTTGCAGACTAAAAGGGGCTCTCACTGAATGAAGGCATCATCCGGAGGAAATGGTCATGTCGGGGAAATAAAATCATCTCGGGCCAATGTTTGGCCAATGGGCCAATGTTTCGGCGACAGTAATGAAGCTCGGTAGGAGTCTCCCTGATAACAAGGCTTGTGCCCTCGGTAAATGGTTAGTGTCTTCACCAGAATGTCCTGTTCAATGTAGGAGGTCTCCTCGACATATTTGACATCGGTGTAGTTTCCAGCTGTCGGGGTAATGTCTTGCCAACATGGTGTGGTCTCAGTGACGAAGGCGAGTATTGGTATGACTAATGGACATTGCTATAAGTCTTCCCGACTTGCTTGTGGTCTCAGCCAAGGAAAGTAGTTTCGCGATGATTTCTTGGCGAAGGAATTTTGTCTCGCTGATGGAATAGTGGGTCTTTGGGTAGCTTTTTTCTTTTGGTATGATCTCTCCCTGACCTGATGGAGTCTTGCCAACAAATGAAGAAGCCTTGGCAGGAGATGATGGTTTTGGCGAAGGATGGAGGAATCGCCGTAATGTCTCGGTGAATGAAGGTGGTCTTGCTGAAAGATAAAGGGGGGGGCCTCGATATGTGTTTTTCCTTCAGCAGGAGTCTCGCCGACAACAAAAAGACCTCGCTAAGAAAGTTTGATATCAGCATAAGGTCTTGCCAAAGTAAGGATGTCTCCCCGATAGGAAAAGGAGCTTGTTGAAGGATTTGGCCTTTGGCATAAGCTCTCAGTGATGCGGAGGGTCTTGCCGATAAAGGGAGCCTTTGGTATCACATTCCAAGTCAGAGAAAGGTCTCCCCAACCTGGTGATGTCTTGCCGACCAGTGAACAACTCAGCGAAAGAGAGGACCTCAGTGTGAGGTCTGGGCAAAGAAAGGAAGTCTCACCGACAATGAAGCAAGCTCATCGAAGAGTAAGCGGATTTGGTGTGATGTCATTCCAAGGAGACAAAGTCTAGCTGATAACGAAATGGGCTCGCCAAGAGAAGACTTCTACAGCTTGCCAAAAGGTCTCACCGACTGTCTTGTGCTACGCTGATAATTGATAAAAGCGACATAATCACATCGAGGAGATACGATGTGTCTCACTGACATGCGATTCTACATGAGGAGATTTTGACTGCTCAAAGAATCTACATGGCATATGCCCAGCCAATTAAAGGAAGCTAAAGGGGAGTCGTGGTAGTCTGATCAGGAAAAGGAGAATTAACATAATGAAAGGCAACGTGTATTTGTTCAGAGCTCAAGAGCATTCAAAGCAGCTCAACTGGGGGGAATTCAAAGATTGACGCAAGGAACAAAAGTGAATGCAGTGGTTGTAGAAAGATCAAGAAGGATTCCCCTGAAGGTGATCTTTCACACCGACATGGATAGTAGGGATTCAATCGAACATAGCATTAACTCCATTCAAAAGATCTAGCGATAGATTTTTTGGAGGACTGATATTTTTGTAAACCCCTAAGGGGCTGACACACTTTTGGATATAAGGCATTTTTTGCCTCCTTGTAGGGAGTTCTGGGGATGCTTTTTCAAAAGTCTGTGACTTTTCTAGTCCCCTCTCAGATTAGAAAACTTTTGTAACTAAATTTTTTGGAGATGAAATTCAGTAAAGACCTTGATTATTATTGATTTGAAGCTCTTGCCTACTTTCTCTTTGCATTTTTATGTTCAGTTAAATGATTGATCAAGCTTATAGTGAGGTAAATGTTTATTTCCTTTGAGCTTTGTCTCAGATTTTAGAACCTTTGTATAGAAAGCATGTTTTTGCAAGTCACAAATTGTGTCAAAAAGATGTAATGAATTCTAGATGTGAAATTAACTTTCCTTCTAGGAATCTTAGCACCAAGACCTATTTGTGAAACACTTTTGCAAAAATATATGCGGAAGTAAGTTGTGCAAATTTATCTTCAGTCATTGAAAGCAAGTGTATGAAGTCTAGTTTCAAATCCAAGTAACATTCGGTGTATCACCTTAGGATTTAGCTTTATTTTATGCATTCCTTCTCCCTTTTCCTTCCAAGATCAGTAGTTAGGTGACACCAAAGGAAGCTGGCCTTCTCCGGAGGTTCATTTCAATTTCTAGGTGACCCACAGCCTTGAAATGATCCCATGTTTCACTACAAAGCTCAGTCTCCATCACTATCCATAGGGTGCATTTCTAGGAGATAACAATTTTTAGCACGCCCAGTGGGACTGTCGAATAGACAGTTTGGAAATTATATGTCTACTATTGGTTTTTGATATGCAACCAGTAAATTCCATTCCTTTCATAGGTAAAATATCAGCATATCATGGTGAATCCAACTTCATAACAACTGGTTCCAACAGCCCAAGTGTCTACAATTAATAAGGTTTGATCTTTAGGCTTGTTATTTCCCATGTCTTATCTCTGCAATGATTAGTTATCAGCAATATAGTGACTTTCCACCTCCATTCCATGAGAGTCATGTGTATGTGTCCTCCCGTCAACCATACTATACAGAACAACCTACTGTTTTTATGTCAAATGATTCGGTATCAACCGATTACCAGTATTTTCATCATGTTTCCCACTCTCCCACTCCTAGTCGACCCTTATGTCAACCAATATTTGATCAAAATCAACCCCAAGAGGAGGTTTCTAATGTTAACCAATGTGATTATTTATATAATCAGCCTTTAAAGCATCCTTACCAAGCTATAATGGACCTGCTCCAACAGTTTGATCGTGTGTTGTGGGCTTTGAGCTAGAGGTTTGAAGATATGTGGATTAATGATGTCAGTAGGGTGTTCTCCTACATGTATGGCATGTTGGTCGATGTCAAGAAACAAAAAAAGCTTATTTCATAGCAGCAGGAGTTGGGATGTCAGTTTGAAGAAGATCTTGAGAGAGGGATAGCAGCCAAAGAGGAGCAAATGAAATTCTTATCTGCTTAGGTACAAGGTAGTCAGGCTTATTTGGATTATCAAGCACAAAGGTATGAGACACAGGCGGCCCTTTCCATTCCTAGTTTCAGCTCACCTCCTCCTGTAATGTTGAATCATCCAGTGAAAGAGGATGCTTCCAGAGATAGGTTTCCTAGCTTTAAACAAGAGAAACTTTCCAAGCTCTTTAGTGAGCCTATCAATAAGTCTTCTATCCTCAGGATTCCAAGTTGGAAAGTCCCATCTCAGTCATCCTATGAGTTTCTTTTGCCTATCATGCAAATGAAATTATGCTCTGGCATCTAGGAAGTAAAAAAAGGGCAGATCTTTGACCAGTACAGCTCACTCAACTTGGAGGAAACTAAAAATATTGATTTGCTACATCTAGCTATGGAGGAATATTGAAAACAACAGCAACAAATGATTGAATAGAAGAAAAGCTTGGGTGGGTTGCTTATCGATGATAATAAGCAAGACAATAGGGCCTTAATTCAAGGAGAAAATCCTAAGATTGAACTTGATATTATCCTCCAAGGTGAGAGCTTTGATGTTTTCAAACATGTTGTGGTTGAAGAAGCTACCATTGAGTTTTTTGAGGAGAAAACTAATTTTGATCCTCATGAAGACTCAGAAGTAGTTGATAGTCATGATGAACTAGAACAACAGGTTCATAAACTTGAACAAATGTTGAAACAGCAGGAGGAGCCTAATGAGCTTGATTTGCAAGGTCATAACTGGTTGGAGGTGCTTCCATTCCATTGTACAGGGGAGCTTGAGACTTTATCACCACTTGAATTGTTGTCTTCTTGCATTGAAAGAGACAAGCCTGGGTCAGAATGTAACTCTTCTAGTGATGAGAATTATGAGCAACTTCCATTCTAGTCTATAAAAGAGCCGGAGATTGATGCATTGATTGAAAGTGTGTTCGGGGAAGCCATCTCATTATTCTCCATTGAAGGAGTGAATGTTCATTTTGGAAAGCATGAGCATATTGGGGAGGCTACTACTCTTCCATCAAGTCATCCATAGGGGTTATACCTTTCCAGCCAGCAAGGTGATAAAATGGCAGCTCATAAGCAAAAGATCATCAAGAAAAGTGCAAGCTTTTCCCTTACTAGAGGCTGCCCTATTAGGCATCTAGCCAAAATGGAGACTAGCAAAGATATTGATACCTTGCTTACACCTAAGCATGAGAGTACTGTTGAGGAGGAGCACACTCAAGTTACCTTTCCACCTCATAACGTGAATGTTTACATTCCATATGAAAAGGTTAGTAAGCTTGAATATGTTCTACAAGAGATCTTATAGCCATTAGTTGAATTGTCATGCATGCTTCATTTCTCTTTAGTTGTTCTCCAGTGTAGTAAACATTGTAATTTTTTTAGAAAGGGAAATTATTTTACCCAACTTGTTAATGGGTTTGTGTGAGCAATTTCTTACTCATTAGTATAGGATAGGTTTAGTTGCCATTTTAACTCCCTAAGTGTTGTTTCAACACAAATAAATAGTTTTATTTCAATTTTTCCTAGTTTTCAATAAGTTTCTAAGTGTTCTATGAATCTCAAGTGAGTTACAACCATGTACAAAGCTACTCCAAGTCTGTTTCCTGAGTTTTCCCAATGATTCCATGCCCAATGGATAGGCCTAGGCTACTAGTTTCCATGTTTAGTAGGCAAACATCCAGCTGAGGTCGCCATAAATGTTACCTAATTTTCACCCACAGGCTCAATCAGGTAGGATAAATCATGTGACAGAGGTTCGAGAAGGCCAAATGGAGCTTTCGCACAAGGGAAAAAGTCATGAATCTAATGCTAGGTCATAGGGAACTCAGTTGGGAAGCCTGCCTTGTTCAAGTTTAGCATGAAAATCCTCTAAGGAGAGAGAGTCACCAAGACCTTTAGAATGTCTCACTGACTAAAAGGGGCTCTCGCTAAATGAAGGCATCATCCAGAGGAAATGGTCTCATTAGGGAAATAAAATCATCTCAGGCGAATGTATGGACGATAGGCTGATGTTTTGGCGACAGTAATGAAGCTCAACAGGAGTCTCCCTGATAACAATGGTTGTGTCCTCGGCAAATGGTTGGTGTCTTCGCAAGAATGTCTCGCTGAATGTAGGAGGTCTCCCTGACATACTTGACATTGGTGTAGTTTCTAGCCGTAGGGGTAATGTCTTTCTGGCATGGTGTGGTCTCAGCGACGAAGGTGAGTATCAGTATGAATAATGGACATAGCTATAAGTCTTCCTGACTTGCTCGTGGTCTCAGCCAAGGAAAGTAGTTTCACCATGATGTCTTGGAAAAGGCATTATGTCTTGCCGATGGAATGGTGGGTCTCGGGATAGCGTTTTTCTTTCGGTATGATCTCTCCCCGACTTGATGGAATCTTGCCGACAGATGAAGAAGCCTCGGCAGGAGATGATGGTTTTGGTGAAGGATGGAGTAATCGTCGTAATGTCTCAGCGAACAGAGGTGGTCTTGCTGATAGATAAAGGGGGGGCCTCGATATGTGTTTTTCCTTTAGCAGGAGTCTCACCGACAACAAAAAGACCTCACCGAGAAAGTTTGACATCAGCATAAGGTCTTGTCGAAGTAAGGATGTCTCCCCAATAGGAAAAGGAGCTTGCCAAAGGATTTGGCCTTTGGAATAAGGTCTCAGCGATGTAGAGGGTCTTGCCGATAAAGGGAGCCTTCGATGAAACATTCCAAGTCAGAAAAAGGTCTCCTCGACCCGGTGATGTCTTGCAGACTAGTGAAAAACTCGGCGAAAGAGAGGACCTCAGTGTGAGGTCTAGCAAAGAAAGGAAGTCTCGCCGACAATGAAGCAAGCTCACCGAAGAGTAAGCGGATTCAGTGTGACATTATGCCAAGGAGACAAAGTCTAGTTGATAACAGAATGGGCTCGCTGAGAGAAGAAGACTTCTGCAACTTGCCAAAAGGTCTCACCGACTGTCTTGTGCTACACCGATAATTGATAAAAGTGGCATAATCGCATCGGGGAGACACAATTAGTGTCTCCCCAACATGCGATTTTATAGGAGGAGCTTTTGACTACCCAAAGAATCTATGTGGTATATGCCCAGCCAATCAAAGGAAGCTAAAGGCAAGCCGTGGTAGTCTGATCAGGAAAAGGAGAATTAACATAATGAAAGGAAATGTGTATCTGTTCGGAGCTCAAGAGCATTCAAAGCAGCTCGACTGGGGGGAATTCAAAGATCAAAACAAGGAACATAAGTGAATGCGGTGGTTGCAAAAAGATCAAGAAGGCTTCCCCTGAAGGTGATCTTTCACATCGACATGGATAGAAGGGATTCAATTGAACATAGCATTAACTCCAATCAAAATATCTAGTGATAGATTTTTCGGAGGACTGATATTTTTGTAAACCCCTAAGTGGCTGACACACTTTTGGATATAAGGCATTTTTTTCCTCTTTGTAGGGAGTTCTAGGGATACTTTTTCAAAAGTCTGACTTTTCCATTCCTCTCTCAAATTAGCAAAATTTTGTAACTCAATTTTTTGCAGATGAAATTCAGTAAGGACCTTGATTATTATTGATTTGAAGCTCTTGCCTACTTTCTCTTTGCATTTTTCTGTTCAGTCAGCTGATTGATCAAGCTTTTAGTGAGGTAAATGTTTATTTCCTTCGAGCTTTGTCTCATATTTTGGAACCTTTGTGCATAAAGCACATTTTTGGAGGCCGCAAATTGTGTCAAAAAGATGTAATGAATTCTAGATGTGAAATTAACTTTCCTTCTAGGAATCTTAGCACCAAGACCTGTTTGTGAAATACTTTTGCAAAAATATATGCGGAAGTAAGTTGTGCAAATTTATCTTCAGTCATTGAAAGCAAGTGTATGAAGTATGGTTTCAAATCCAAGTGACATTTCGTGTATCACCTTAGGAGTTATCTTTATTTTATGCATTCCTTCTCCCTTTTCCTTCCAAGATTAGTTGTTAGGTGACACCAAAGGAAGCTGGCCTTCTCCGGAGGTTCATCTTTCAATTTCTAGGTGACCCACAACCTTGAAATGATCCCATGTTTTACTAGAAAGCTCAGTCTCCATCACTATGTGTAGGGTGCATTTCTAGGAGATAATAATTAGAAGATATGAAATGAGAAGAAAAACACTTATTTATACATTCTTGTGCCTTAGTAACCCATTCATACCTCATCACAGGCTGACATCAAGTTTTTTTGAATAAAAACCCAAAAAGAAATTTAAAATATTTTGAATTCGGGTCCAACGGGGACTCATTTGCCATTCATGGTGAATGGGTCCCACCTAGGACCTAAAAATATGTGTCAGGAATTAAGTTTTATTTAATGTTGTTTATCAGTCTTACATTCAAAAATACACTTAATTAAAGCATATGAGGGCATAAAGGGGTCAAATAAGTCATAAGAAAGGGATAAATAGAGAAGTTGTGCCTAGAAAAGCATGAAATCTTGTTACATGACTTTACAACACTTTAAAATAGAACTTGATGATGAATAAAAATGTAATTTTTAGATGAGTTGTAATGAATAGAGTCTAGAAGAATGTAGAAATGTCTTACAACACTTCACAACACCTTCACAAGATGTCATTAAAAGTATTTTATTTAGTTTGCGAAGGTCCAAGACTTAGTGTGGATGCATAAAATGCCTCACAACACCTAAATCAAGGCCTAATTAAGTCCATTTAATCTTATGTCAAGCAAAGGGTCCTTCTTTCTATGACACAACAAGTAGTAGATTCCTCTTAGACTAAATCACCACCCATTGTGCTCCTCACAAAAACAGAGCACAAAAAGAACAAAAATGGAGATGGTTCTTCAAAAACTAGAGTCGAAGTGAATAACAATGAACCATCAAAGTGTGATTAAGAAGTTTAAGTTGCCATAAATGACAAGCATGGTGACTATCAAAGCGAGATGATAACAAATCCAACCCAATCTCAAAAGGGTGGTCCTTTGGCATTATTATGAGTTAAATCTAGTACCTAATTGGGGATATGGAGGATATTATCCTATTTTACCAAATTAGGAGTAAAGGCTCCTATATTTGCTAAGGCATCGATGACTTTATTACTGCTCCTGAACACGTCATACACTCTACAATTCCCAATGGAAATCATTAGATTTTGAGTCGAGGACACGGGGTCCTAAAGAGTCCAATAGGGAGAAGCAAGTCCACTAAACATAAGAACCATATTCCTTGAATCCCCTTCAATGATTAAGTTAGAGAACCTAGCTTGCATTACAATTTTGACACCATGGAAGGTCGCTTCCACCTCAAAAAACTGGAGGATTAGGTTTCCACCTTAATTGTGTATGCCATCACAAATTGCACCATTGTTGCATTGTAATATAAAAGCATAAAATACTTGTTATTGAATTTTTGAATATGTTTTGCATCCTTTATGCAAATTCCCCTTTCACACACCCTCACCTTAGAAAATCAAATCTGAAGGAAAAATTCCACATCACCCAACTATCTTCCATCTAATTGGCATATGTCCTTTGTGTCAGTAGGAGAATATTTGTTGGGGACGAATGTGTGGTGCATGGATGTCTGCATGATGCTTTGTCATCCCTAAAGGATTCATGTGTTTGAATTTGGTAGAAGTGTTACAAACCTGATTGGGGTCAAATTGTAGCATCCCTCTTCTACCAACTGAACCGAAAATGGCACATTCTTCCTCATTCTTCCTTCAAATTCATCCATTCTTAATTCTCTTGACCCTCTTGCATTCTCTAGCAATTCTCTTAAGCATTCTAAGCATTCACTTCACTCTCAAGCAGTATTCCAACACTCCATTACAACAATAGTTGAAGCAAGCCATAGAAGTGTGGGATTGGAGTCTTGCGAGACCTCCCTTCATCATAGTTGTGGTTGCAGTGACTTTTCCAAGTCCATATCTCCTCCATTAGCTAGTGAGATTTTGGGTGGAGGTGGTAATGTTTCACTCCTCTCCTTTGTGATTTGATATAAGTAGCAGAATAGTGTTTGTAGTGCTTTTTTCTATTTCTTCTTTTCGTTATTGCATATTCTAATTCATTGCTTTTTGGTTGTCCATGGAGGTGGAAACACCAAAATGGGGGTCTAACTGAGGCAGGCCCCTATACAACCCCAAAAATTTTCCCTCTTGCTTGTGTTTAGGTGAATGTTTGTGTGAAGCTAGCTAGTGAACTAGTGCATTGGTGAGATTATTTTCGTCAACCTTTATATACTTCCTTTATCATCTTTGTCTCTATTTCTCGTACTTTATTAAAAAAAATTCCCATCACAATCATGTAGCTTGGATGTAAGTAGGTCTTTTGGAAGTTTTCATTTTACTCATTCTTTTTTGGTCATACAAATGCTAGCATTTTGTGCTATCATCCTAGAATCGCATTGTTGTCCTCGAACAGAGAGTTGTCTAATGTGCACACACTGACTCCAAAAATTAGCTCGCCTAGCCCAAACCTAAGTTTAGGATCTCTAGAGTGATAGAATTATGTTATAGTGCTCATCATTCTCGATCCTCATCTTAAGAAATTTTTTGGAGCAAGGTAAGTTAGGGCAGCCATCTGCTCTTGGCTCTTCATGACCTGGAGCCTTGATGTGGTTGATTCCCCTCTCTTACATTTTTGGTGAACCCGATGTGAACCATTTTGGGTTTCATCCTACAATACTAAAATCTCATTTGCTTATATTCTAGGAGCATTGTAGGTGTGAGTGTTGTGAGGCCTTCACCTTACAACCCAACTTGCGACCCCTAGTAGGTGTAGTTGGGTCACGATTTGATCATAAAACTTTTAGGGGTTTTGTTATAGGGTCCTTTAGTGTGGATGATGACCTCTTTTTTGCATCAACCTATCCCCTCTATGCAGCCTATTAGTAGTAGTCCAGGTATAACCTTCACCTCGCAGAACCTTTTGATGGGTTTCAATAGAGAACCGTCTCCCCTTTATATCCTTGCACGAATCAACAGAAACACTGTAGAAGGTGTTTTCATTGACCTGATGTCTCTAGTGAATATCATAGCCAAGGAGATTATGTTAATTAACTTCCTACATAAAGGTGGGTATGATGTACCTATAAGCACCATCTGTATGCATAACAAAAATTTTGTATCTCATCTTGGTAGTATCATTTTGTTAGTCCTTATCAAAAATAAATTTGTAACCTACTGTTTGATATAATCTCAGGGTCTGAACTCTTTAGATTGAAGTTGGGTGTCCCCTAGTTAGTAGCTATGAACACAGTTCCCTTGGTTGTACATAATTTTCTAAAATTCATTCACGATGGTTTCATGCATGTCATCCATGACATTGGTTATAAACCACGAGTTGAGCATGGTAGTTACTCCTTATACCACTTTTGGCCTACACTCATTTGTCCTCTCCTGCCTAGGAAGGACCTCTTGTATTGTACTTCTTAGAAGTACAAGAAAGGGTGCCTAATGCCTAAAGTGAGATACCCTCCATCACCTTATGTTGTTTCACATAGGGCTTGTTTGAAAGTTGGTAGTGATGCAGCCAAGGCATGTACAAGGGAAGGAGAGAAGTGCTCTCAAGATCCGTCTTCTTCCTCTTCTGTTGTCTAGCTTGGCCCTTCCTCTTGTCCTGCTATGGTACCATCAAATTTTGTTTTGTGGTTGTGAGAGAATCCTATGGTGCCTACTTAATGAAATCCCAAGCATCACGTCTTTGAGCTTCCTGTTCTACCCACAGAGCCTAGGACCATTCACTATGGAAGAAGAAAGGATCCCTGTGGGAAATCCTCTATGGCCCGACCTCTGTGACCTTCCACCACTTCTACTCCAAAAATAGTAAATAGGAAGAGGCTCGCTACCAAGGCACTAGAGCTGACTCCCCCTGTTGTTTCTCAACCTGCTCCTCCTGCTTTCATTCAGGAGCTTGTCCCTCTGCGGGAAATGGTTGTATTGGACACCCCTATGGTTGAGCAGGAGTCTTCTGTCCCTTTAAAGCTCTTAGGCTCTAGCCTAAAGAGTTGCAGAAACTGCCTTCTGTGTGAGTGCAAGTGTTGATGAAAGTCTCTAGTGGCTTAGTAGGCCACTTTGTAGAAGAAGGAAGAGGAGATGACCACCCCTCCTTTAGGGATTCCTAATGTTTCCTCCTCTCTCCTCCCCTCTACTTATGTTCAATCATGTTCAATCTCACTTCCGGCTCCCACTATGAGTATGAGTGCACCTGACCTTGAAAAGGTGTAGGTGTTTATCACTCCTTTAGTTGAACCACCCTTGTTGATGTCCCTTCCAAGAATCTCACCATTCCCTAAACTTGTGGATATGTTGTATACTTTATTGGTATCTTATGTAGTTTTCTCCTCCTTTTCCTTTGCACCTCTTTCCTCATGTATGGGGAGTTCACATCCCCTGGCAAAGAAGAAGGTAGAGTTTGGCCCTTCGAACAATGGAGGGTGTAAGAGGATCCCACCTTCTCCGAAGAGTGGTCCTGTGCTAGCTTGTTCCATCCTAGTAATGGAGAAATTCTTGGCTTCCCTTGAGTTTTTCACCACTATTGAGTCACTCAGTGAGCCAAGTGGTGAATCTTGGGTGCATCCCTCTCTGTCTGTTGAGGTACAACATGGTACTCCTATAAAGTGCATGTTTAACTCTCTAGATAAGGTCTTGACCTTTTTGGTGAGCTTTGCAAAGTCATTGACCATAGCTCCATAAGAGTCTAGTGGAAAAGACCTTGCAGGGCCTTCTTCCTTAGCGCTTGTTGTAGGAGGGTCAAAAGCTCCTCCCCTTAATATTCCACCACTGCAGGCTTGTCTTCCTTCCCCTTATAATGATCTAGATTGGGAAGCAGATGACCTCTTGTTTGATGAGTCTTATGGAGAGCCCCTTCTTTATCTTTAGATTAAATGTGTGTGTGTTGTGATGTGTTGCCCCATGATTGTGTTATGTGTTCCTGGATGATCCTTGTCTACCTAGATACAAGAGTTATTTTGTGTCATGAACCTTCTTCTATCTGTATTATTATTCTTCCATGTTTGTGTTCTATTTTTTGAAAATTGGTGATGATGCAAAGTGTTGGGGGCATTTAGGCTTCCCTTCCATGTTGACCCAATTTTTTACTTTTACTTTGTTTTTTGTGCATTCTTCCTGATATGGTGGGGATTGCTGATCTTTCGCCTTGCACGTGGTAGTTATCTATTATTTATATAAGTATGAGCAGATATGAACCTGTGAAACTAGATCTCCCTGTGTCCTTTGTTTGCGATTATTTCTCTTTCACTCCTTTCTTATATTTCTCTATTCTTTCCTTGAGTTGTCCCTCGCATGTGTGACAATTCCATTTCTACGACACTTCAATTTTTAGAAAACATATTCATTGCTAACAAAACTTTTCTCGAGAATCTTTGCAAACTCTTTCAAGAATTACATTCTCAACTTGGACCCCTAACAAAACATGTTTCCTTCATCATGGGTTCATAAAGAAAGAACTTGAGAGCTTTCCTCTGAGGTGGGAGCAACTTTTACCTTCCCCTCGTGAGGAGGAATTTTCTTCCTTTCGAATTCCTTGATGAAGAGAACATCTTTTAAAAGGATTCCTTGGTGATGAATTGATTTGAGAAAAAGCATCTCTTTTTCACTTTCAAACAGTGTATCCCTTTAGTGGACCCCTTTTCATGTCGGGTTCTCGAGGGACCCCTTTGAAATCCTTCCAACTTGTTGACATTTTGTGTGATTGTCCACTTATTTTCCAGAATGGTTGCTTTGTGTTTCCTGGCATGTTTTATTTGTAGAGTAACATGTCATTTCACAGGTACGCCTATGAAGCCACTTTTTTACTCTGTGGAGTCTCCTTCTTTGGGTTTCCTTGATGAGAGAGAACTTGAGGGATTCCTCCTTGTAGGTCTGCAAGCCTATAAGGCACTTACTTCTTTGGGTTTCCTCCATGTGAGAGATATTGGGGAATGCCTCCTTGTAGGTCTGCAAACCTATGAGGCACTTACATATTTGGGTTTCCCTCATGAGAGAGAACTTGGGGGACGCTTCCTTGTAGGTCTGCGGTCCTATAAGGAAGTTGCTTCTTTGGGTTTCCCTCATGAGAGAGAACTTGAGGGATGCCTCCTTGTAGGTTTGTGGGCCTGTAAGGTGCTTACTTCTCGGGGCTTCCTTCATGTGAGAGATCTTGGGGGTTTCCTCCTTGCAGGTTTGCGGGCCTATAAGATGTTATCATCCTACAAGATTTTTTCATCATTAGTCTGAGGGCTTTCATTGTCCTTTGTGTAGCTTCATAGTTTTGTGGGGCTATGGAGTCTTTTGTTCAAAACTCCTCAAGGAGAGTACCTATGGAGTCATTTTCCTATCCCATGCTTTCAAGCTCGCCAAATCATGGTCATCTTCCTCGACAGTTTATGTATAAATCTCTAACCCTACTAACTCTTCGATCTACTTTATTAAAGCACTCATCAGTATTCATGCTTGCTAAAGTAGGGGAAAAATGTATAGGAGCAAATTTGCACCCTTCACGAAAAATTCCCCTTTCACACACCCTCACCTTAGAAAATCAAGTTCAAAGGAAAAATTCCACATCACCCAACTTCCTTCCATCCACTTGGCATTTTTCCTTTGTTTTGGTGGGAGAATATTTGTCAAGGATGAATGCACGCCATGTGGATGTCTGCACAGTGCACTACCATCCCTGACAGAATCCCATATCTAAAGATGGAAGAGGCATTACACACCCGATTGGGGCCGAATCGTAACGTCCCACTTTTACCAACCAGCCCAAAAAATGGTAGATTCTTCTTCATTCTTCCTTCAAATTCATTCATTCTCACTTCATTTGACCCTCTTGCATTCTCTAGCAATTCTCTTGAGCATTCCAAGCATTCACTTCACTCTCAAGCAACATTCCAACACTCCATTACAACAACATTTGAAGCTTTATCAACTCCACATTGCAAGTGTGAAGCAAGCCATAGAAGTGTGGGCTTGGAGTCTTGTGAGACCTCCCTTCATCATAGTTGTGGGTATGGTGACTTTTCCAAGTCCATATCCCCTCCATTGGCTATTGAGATTTTGGGTGGAGGTGGTAATGTTTCACTGCCCTCCTTTGTGATTTGATAGAAGTAGCATAATATTGTTTGTAGTGCTCTTTTCTAGATTTCTTCTTTCCTTTATCACATATTCTACTTTGTTGATTTCTAGCTGTCCATGGAGGTGGAAACACCAAAATAATGATCTAACTGAGGCATGCCCCTATATAGCCCCAAAAATTTCCCTCTTGCTTGTGTGTAGGTGAATGTTTGTGTGAAGCTAGTTGGCGAATTGGCGCATTGGTGAGATCGTTTTCATCATCCTAGCCTTTATATACTTTCCTTATCATCTATGTCTCTATTTCTCATACTTTCTTTTTTATTTCCCATCACAATCAAGTAGCTAGGCTATAAGTAGTTCTTTTGGTAGTTTCTATTGTAATTGCTATTTTCTAGCCATATAGATGCCAACGCGCTAGACAGATGCCAACACGCCACGATGTCATCCCAGAATTGTGCTATCCTCAGACAGAGAGTTGTCTATGGTGCAACACCTAATCTAAAAACCAGCTCGCCTATCCCAAACCTAAGCTCAGGGTCTGTAGAGTGATAGAAGTACATTATAGTGCTCATCATTCTTGATCCTTACCCTAAGACATCTTTTGGAGCGAGGTAAGTTAGGGTAGGTCTCCACTCTCGACTTTCCATGACCTAGAGCCTTCATGTGGTTGGCTCCCCTCTCTTACAAGATGATATTTTACATTGGATAGAATTAAATTTATAATTTATCTATGATATTGTTCAACCACCCAAACTTCCCTACAACTAACTTTTAATTTTTTTACTAATGATAAACTAACTTTATATATTATAAAGCAGAGTTGGAAATAGGAGAGGGGTTTCAAATCTGCAGAGCAAGAGCTCTAGATATAAGGTTGATGATGATGATGGAGCCTCTTCTCCCACCAAATGGCTCCCTCAAGTTTTATCTAGTGTTGAAGGTTCATCTAAAGATGATGCAAATGTTGCGGTTGTGAATGATGCAACTATGAGAGGCGATATTTTATGGAGGTTGGTTTTTGGCTTTCCTATGAACTACTTTGTTCCCTATGTGCGAGAAAGTTCATCCTGGGTTCCCCTATTGTCAACGATAGTTGGGCTCCTCTTTACTTGGATCAAATAATTTGGAACAAGTAGCACTATTTTTTTGTGGCTCCATTGCTAGAGTTGAATGGAAGCTCGTTGTTGTGATCCTGGCTCTTGTTGGGTTTCATGCCCTCCTCATTATCTTGTTGTTTATGGGCTATGGGAGTTCAGGAATTTTGTTTTTAGGATTTTTTCTGGTGGAGGTTCCTCTCTCCCATGCATCTAATATTGAGACCTATCTCGGAGTTTTCTAAGGAAATGATAGTTTGGAGCAGCTAGTCCACTATCTATGGATCTAGTTCTTAGAGGTAGTTGTTTTGTTGTAGGAATATTTTTCAATCATGTATTTCTCTTTGACCATCCTATCTATCCTAGAGACTTTTGGGTTAAGTTTCCTTTAGTGAGCATTTTCTACCCTTTCACCTATTGTATTGTCGCTAGGTTGGGTTTTGGTGGGTTTCCCCAAGACTTTGTTGGCTAACCTAGAGGCCTTTTGTCTTGAGGAGAAGATTATTTTTGTAGGTAATGATGGGGTTATGTCTACTTAGGTTATTGGGTGCCCTAAGAGGGCTTCTTCCACTCTTTTCCTGACTTCTTTTTTTGCTTCTCATATTGAGGTGGAGACTATTCTTGCAAGAGAGGTTGGGGTTTTGAATCTTCCTTAGTTGGATTCCTCTCTTGCTTATCCTATTGAGGTGGAGATTAAGGATGGTGATGAGATCTTGTATATACATGTCAAAAGGTAATGATTGAATTTTTTTAATCAATTGAAGGCTCTAACTTCTTTTTCCTAGCTTATGTTGCTATTTTTTCTAAGTAGGTTTGTTGTATGGTAGTGGCTTGATTAGCTTCCTTTAGACTACTATTGTTTAGTTTTTGGTTGGCTATGTTCTCTCTCTAGGCAACATTCTATGATAGGGTTCCAAGTTCCTTCAAAACCTATTGGTTTGGACCCACTGTGGTCTTTTGTATAGGGTTTTGGATCCCCTTCAAAACTTTTTCCCCCCTAATAAAAAAGTATTTAGTATTATTTAACCATTTTCTAACCCATAAATTAACAAGTGCATGTTAATTCATTATTTAATCTTACTTTAGATATTAAACTACAGAATGATGTAATAAATCCAACAAGTTTACATAATTTGATCAAATTTTAATTTTATAAGTTATCTAGTATGTTAATATTGTAGATAAGAGTTGTTATATAGTATACAAAAGAGAGAAGAATGTTTTTTTTTTCAATATAGCAATTTTATGGCATTTTAAATATCATGTAGCATTATATGTTTCCTATTTTTCTAGTATGCAAATTACTTTATAAAAAAAATTCCCTTGCTTTGTTGAGAGGAACATTTTAGGGCATTATTTTCTATGTTATTATTCACTTCAACTTTTAGTTCCATTAATTAAATTAAAATATTGGTCCATTGTAGGTATTTTAGTCTCTCTGATCCTTTTCTTCTATGTTTTTTAATATGAAATGGATGTTGAAAGTAAGATATGGGAATGCCACATGCGTGAAAAATAAAATTATTTAAGACAATTAGATTTTTAGTCCATTATAGTGACATACAAATCATTTTGGAGAAAGAACTGCAAATATTTTTAACATCTACACATCATGTTGTTTGCACTATCAAAATTAGATGAGCAGGATTTATTATTATTTATTATTAGTGTGACCATAGTATGGGTATGTGCAGGATCATGATGGGTCAAAAAGTGGTGATATGATGGGTATGTGTAGGGTATGTGGCTGATGACTCTTTTTTACCCAAAATTGATGAAACGAAAGGGTTTTTAAAGGAGATTCTCAACTTTCCACCAATATAAATTATGTTTTACTTTTAATTTAACAAAATAATTATTATGCATTTTCTATTTGAATTACGACTAAAGTCCTAATTGGTAGGTTGATTGAAAAACATCTATAACTTTCAAACGGTATCACATTTTTTGAATCTGAAACATGTGTCACATTCTATGCTTCGCATACTATAGGATTTTAAAAAAATGAATTTCATGAAGTTTTGACCAAGTTAAGGTGGTCAGACATACTAGTTTTTATATTTTTAAAAATTTGTAATAAAAAATTCATAATTAATTATTTATTGGGAAAAAAATTATAAAAAAGTATGCATCACATCAGACATGAGTCCTCTACTTATATCTAAAATCTTATAAAAATTATTATGATTTTATTATGGTTAGGTCAGTAAGATAGACACCTACTTCTTATTTTTCCCTAAAATTTAAGTACTCTGCATTGAAATTTCAAATTTTCAAATAGATTTAAAAAAAAAACCTAGTAGTTTAGAAACTACATTCAATTTTCTACAGATTCTATTCTTACATATTTTTGAAATAATATAGATAACTTATTCAAATTTTTATGTCAAGTTTCCTAACTCTGATTTTTCTGAATTTTTTGCCACTTAAGGGCCTATTTTTTCCATGATGATCCTGCACATGCCTGTATATTAGCTAACACATTTCCTATTAGGTCTTATTGAAACTTGTATATTTAAGCTTATTTTATTTAATTTTTGTGTCTTATATCATGAGATTAAGACATTTGTCATGATTTTAGAGTATGTCCTTGGGTTTCATCCTTGTATTTATAATGGTTTTTTATTATGTATATACCAATTTCATTTATTCATTTAATGAATTTTCTAGCTTCCTAGTATTTCAATTTCTTTTATCTTGTGTGAAAAGTTGTTTCGGTTCTAGAGTCTTCATGAAATTTATCAAAAGACTCAACATATTAATTATGCTCCTATGACTACCATAAAGAAAACCCAAGGATCCTCAAACCCCAAGTTAATTATGTTCTTATGAACACCATAATGAAAACCAATAAAATTGCAAGGGTGTGCAGCTTTCAAAGTTACACCATCATCTAAAAATCCAAGTTCATTTTAGAATAGAAATATGTAAACAAGAATTGACACATCTAGGTATGTAAAGGATCATCATGGAAAAATAGGCCCTTAAGTGGCAAAAATTAGAGTTAGGCAACTTGACGTAAAAAAATGAATAAGTTATCTATATTATCTCAAAAATATGTAAGAATAGAATTTGTAGAAAATTGAATCTAGTTTTTAAACTACTAGGGTTCTTTAAAAAAAAAGAATTGGTGAAAATTTGAAATTTCAATGTCGTAGTACTTAAATTTCAGGGAAAAAATAAGAAGTAGACCTTGTCTATCTAACCACCCTAACCACAATAAAATGATAATTTTTTTTATAAGATTTTAGATATAAGTAGAGGACTTATGTGCCGATGTGATGCATATTTTTTTGTAATTTTTTTCCAAGTAAATAATTAATTATGATTTTTTTATTACAAATTTTAAAAAATATAAAAAACTCATATGTCTGACCACCTTAACTTGGTCAAAATTTCATGAAATTTAATTTTTCTTTTTTTAATCCTATAGTATGTGAAGCATAGAATGTGATGCATGTTTTGGATTCAAAAAATGTGATACCATTTGAAATCTATTGATGTATTTCAATTAGTCTATCAATCAAAACTTTAGTCATAATTTGAATAGAAAATGAATAATAATTACTTATTAAATTCAAAGTAAAGCATAATTTATATTGATGGAAAGCTGAGAATCTCCTCTAAAAACCCTTTTCGTTTCATCAATTTTGGGTAAAAGAAAAGTCGTCAGCCACATACCCATTATATTGCCACTTTTTGGCCCATCATGATCTTGCACATACCCATCTATTTTTTAACTCATTATTGAATTTGCTAAAGGATTTTCAAGGATTTTATCAGTAGACTTTACATTTGTATATGTAGGAGCTAGTGTCAAAAGTAGAGCTTTGGAATAAGGTATGAATATCTACCAAAGAATAATCAAAAGTCAATATTTCTTACAAACTTAAATCACAAAAGTAATTTGATGCATGTCTACACCTTGTTTTGACACCTCCATGCAAGAGTAATGCCCACTACATATCCTAAAATGCAGAACATGTGCTCTACCTACAAATTCTAACAAAAAAATTAGAAAAACAAATAATATTCAAGTTGACCTCATTTCCATTTTACAAAATTTATCCTGTATTTTATACAAATTGTATATAGATCTGTCAATAAACAAAAAATCCCAACAAAATCTAGCAACTAATTAAGAGTTTAAGTTCTACCCAAAATAAGTTAAATAGTAAAATGTTCCTATATCAACGATTTTTTTCATATACATGACAAATCAGATAAGCAAATATTTTACGTTAAAAACATAAGTATCTCTACTAGAGGTATGGACTAATAAATCATGGTAGACTATGGTGGGATTACTCTAGAAATAAAAGTTCTTGTGGTTAAAAAGGTTATGTATTTTTTTTTTTATTCAAGCATAATAGAGGATTACAGGATACCAATAATAGATAAAAGATCAATAGAATACAAACTAACAGCCAAAATGTACAACCACAACAAATGGCATATTGACACTGACAACATTGGAGTATAACATCTTTGCCTTTTGTCAAGAAAATTGTTTCCATAATAGTGCCATACAATAGTATGTATGTTTATTTTAGAAATCATTGTGGTCCTCAAAAGAGTTTGAAATATGACAATATATATGAAATGAATGCAAAGGAACTCCTTTAAAAAATGTCGAGAAGAAATATACAAAATATAGATTTAATTAACTTAGGCTAGTCTTCTAGCAATTTTGTTGACTGAGCAATTTTGTTGTCGTGGGTACCATTAAGTGGTACCAGAGCCACTTGGGGAAACAAATTGACCATTTGGAAATAGTAAAGGGGAGTACAATCACAAAAACATCTATTTTCTTCTCTACAAAAAGAAATCATACATGTGAAAATTAAGAACAATTATCACAAAGTAATGGCGGTCTCATCTACAAGATATTAGATTCGGGAACAACAAAAAATTTCAGAGAGAAATCCCGAATTAGAAAGTTGGGCTTAACCAACACACTCTAAGCATTGATTGATTATGTGGTTGGTTTAGTGGATCCCTCTTAATTGAACACGCTCCCAATTTTCTTAGTTCGAACATCTAAGAGAAGTAAAATTTAAGTGTGAGTTATATAAAAACAATTGTGAGAGCCAAATCACGTGGGAATAAGAGAGTGAAGTGGGCATAAAAATTGATAAAGGGAATGAACTAAGAAATGCAAAAATGACCAAAATGGTTAAAAAAGGGTAGCACTAAACTAGAATAAAGTGTATTTTGTCTCCACACAAACTACCTAGTCAATAGCCCATTTCTACTGGGTATAACGTTCAACCCGGTCAACAACCAGGAATTTAGGCTATTCACACGAAAATTGGAGTAGGTGAATGTGTATGACTCAGAAATTATTCTTCACCACATAAGCTGATAAATAACAAAAAGATGATGATGTAACGCTGATGACTATGATGCCATTTTTTGGCTGATATGTCACTTCCAAAATTTCCCAAACTACTGTATATTTTTGTACAATCATCTCTATGACTTGTTTATATTAATGGAAGCATTCGTACTTGCTAATTAGTGGGTCAAATCAAGTTTCCCCTTTGCATTTGTCGGCGACTTCTTTCCTTTATGTTGAAATGGCCATTTCTGAGACATTCGAATCTACGCTCAAATTTATGTACAATACATAAACAAAAATCTTTTGTATATCGTAAAAAATAATTTCAAATAAAACCTAAGGGACTAGCATATCCTATTGAAAATTATTATATGATAAAAAGAAAAAGATAAAGGCTATTTTAGGCACATTTTCCTATCACATTGTATATGGAAAAGATCTTAATTTTCTAGTAAATTTGAAGATCCCTAGTGTCTAGTTCATGAAAGACAGTCACCCATAGATCGATGAAAAGATATAGAAGCTAGGTTACTAAATCTATTACAATTTGAAGAAAAATGAGATGCTACCTTACATAACTTTAGGAATCATCAAATCATAAAATGATTGTTTAAAAAAGGGAAAAAGTAAAAGTCTTTTGAATTTGAAATCATATATCTATGGCATAAATCATGTGAGAGGAAAGGAGACAATGGAAAGATTGACATCCTTTGGTTCAATGTCTTTCAAATATCCAAAATATTAGGAGAAAACACTTTTATGTTGTACACCTTGAGTGATGATGATGTCCTATTACTAGTGAACATGTTAGAACCCACATCTATATTTACAAAATGTTTGTCCTTTGTGTCATGTTAAGCCCTTTATTAATTATTTACTAGAGATATCATAAACTAGTGTATCATTCATTTGTAGATAAAGCTTCTTTTTGCACATTAGTCTTTGTGGTGTCCATTTTTTTTAATGCATTTTATGGCCTCCAAGTATTGTGTATACCTATCTTGTGTACATTGTAATTTTGGTTAATCAAATGAGCCCCATATGATTGACATTATTATTTTTAAGGTTTAACACTCCCTATGCCCATGCAAATTTAATAACTATGCCTACATCAAGTTTATGGTTTTTTTCTTGTAAACATGTAATTATAGTTCCAAGGGTTGTATGCATTTGAGAATATCTTTGACATATTTATAATTCACATACTCTCCTTAAACCATTGATACTCTTAATGATGGTGGTTTTATTTTCTATGGTTTTTTTATTATGCCCTAGGTACCCTATTTTTGGAGTTTCTCTAATATTTAATGATAGTGATAAATAAATGTTGAATCTTAGTGTATTAATTTAATCCTAGTTTGGTTGTAACTATGGTTATGTCTACGACTGTGAAATATGTTGCAAGTAACATTGAATTGTGTGGTAAGATAAAATACAACAATATTTGCCTCTCATGTGACTTCTTTTTTTTTTCTAATACTTTTAATAAATAGATATGGCTTGGGTGTGCAATGAGATGGTATTTGCATGATGTACATATATCTTTCATCTTTTTGGTAGCATGGTAATCCATACTAATGGTGTACATATATTGATATGTTAATGACATGATGCATTAACATGTGTGCGAACCCCAACCTCGGTACCTACAAAACGAAGAGAATAAACACCTCAAGTTAGATATTGCAAGCCAAATCAAGGATTCCCCATGAAATCCATTTACAACCTCAAACTAGGAAATAAAATAGCGAAGAACACAATGAAAATGACAAAACAAAGATTGAATCCTAATTTTAAATATGCAAACTCATGATCCCATGGGGGAATTGGTGCCAATTTGATGTGAAAATTTGGCCCTTTCCCAATTCCTAAGATGCAAGCTTCGAATGTTGAACAGATTGATCCACTTTGTTGATGAAAGATGAGAATTCCAAGCCAAATCTGCAAAAAAAACCTAACTATGACTCAATGATAATGGATAAAATTCAAGAGATATTTGAGCATGGTAACTTTGCTTGGATTGTGGATGATGAAATGAGGATATGAGCTCTTTATTTATAGAATTCTAAGATGGATGAATTTCCAAATTTGAGCTCTTTATTTATAGAATTCTAAGATGGATGATGAAATGTGGGACTAACATTCATCCAATGATATGATGTCACTTGTCAAGCTATGAATGGATGATGGATGTGCAAGATTTGGGGTTTGTGCCAATAAATGCATGAATTTTGAATTTCAAATTTGTTGAAATGACCTTGAAGAGGGAATGGGAAATGCAATAAATGCCACTTGGCTCAAGGAAAAGGACAAGGAAAAGGACATGTAAGATGAAGTTATTGCCTTGTTGGATGTACATGTTGACTTGGAATTTTTGAATTCAAATTGAGAGAATATTCCAAAAGATGCCTTGTGAGGAAAATAGAGATTTAATAAATGAATTAAATCTATTTTCATGTGCAACTTGCATTATCTAGAGGATGTGACATGAGATGGGGTTAAATTAATCAAGGATTAATTAATTTAATAGGAGATTAGATGATGTGACTTATTTTGACTTAGATTTATGGATTTATTTGAATCAAATAAGAGAGGAATATGATAAGATATTAATCAAATAAAGATTTTGATTTATTTAATTAAAAGGGATGATGTTAGATTAAATTAAATAAGGTTTTAATTTATTTAATTTAATGGATAGACTTTAGAGATTTAATCAAATAAATTGATTATTTAATTAAATAGGGATAATTAGATCAGATGGATTGATTTAATTAACAAGAGAGATGACTTGATTAGATAAAAATGATTTATTTATTCAAGAGTGGAATATTGATGAATTTAATTAGATAGGGGGAATTTGATTAAATGGTTAGACCGAGGGATGATTCAGGAAGAAACTATATTAGTAAGTCAGG
>VDFB02145610.1:0-13109 GCA_007258455.2 Sequoia sempervirens | reverse complement strand
CATTTCACTTTTTTTTTCTTTTAAAAGCACTTATGTGTTTCCCCATTTTTTTCCCATTTGGCCACAAAAGTGCGACCAACTTCATGCACCCGCCCCTTTCTAGATATATGTCTAATCCTAGTAGAGTTCATTGGGATGTAGTTAAAAGTCTTCAAATATTTGTGTGATACCACAAAGTATTCCTTTTTCTATCATAGTAATTTGACTGAAGATGATATTTCCCTTGATATTCATAGTTATGTGGATTCAGACTGGGCAAGTGATGTTGATAAAAAATTATCCACCAATGCTTGTGTGTTTACTTTATTTGGTTGTGCAATTAGTTGGATGAGTAAGCGACATGCTGTGGTTTCTTTTCCCACTGCTGGAGTTGAGTATATGGAAGCTACTCATGCTTGTAAAGAAGCGATTTGGCTTAAGAGACTATGTTCAGATATTGGAATAAAACAAGGTGCAATGACAATTTATTGCAATATTCAGTGTGTGATATATCTAGCTAAGAACCTGACATTTCATGCCAGGACCAAGTACATTGATGTACAGTATCATTTTGTAAGAGATATGGTCAAAGATGGTAGGGTAAAGTTGGTTAAAGTAGATACTTTGATGAATGTTGTTGATTCTTTAACTGAGCCTATGAGCACAAAGAAATTTAGATGGTGTTCAAAGACTATGGGCCTTTCAACCCCCAACAATTAAGAGATCGTGTTTCTACACCCTCCTGTTGCTCTTGCAAGGTGTTCAACAAGTGGGAGATTTATTGGGAAAATGTGTCTCAACCTTGCAATTACATAAGCTACCTATTGATACATAAAATAAATTTTATTTATATTTTATTATTGTAAATCTAAACCATTCATCATTAGGTCTCAAACCTGACAATTGATATTTTGTTGGCTTGACTTTCCCTAGAAGGAAACCCTATTTTATGAGGGCGTTGCATTACGACTATGTATTGTGATATATTCTAAGATTCTGATACTTGTCGCATTTCCTCTGGATCTCTGGTTGGTGATACTCTAGTGAAAAGCTTGCTCTACAATTCTATTTAATCTTTGTGATTTTTGAATAATATATTGGGAAGCTTTTGGAGTGTGAGGTTTTTCTCTCGAAAGGGTTTTCCCTACGTAAATCACTATTTTGTGGTATGCATGATCTTTATGTTTATTTTTGTTTAAGTTTTTGTAATTGTTGAAAAGATCTATAAATTTTTGCACTATCCTCCTCTCAAGATTAGTTTAGGAAGTTGTTCCGCTACCTTAGCATCCTTACATTATCCACCCAAGCTTATTTACCAACCAATCCCAACACAATACAAAAAATGGGCAGTTCAGTAATAGATGGTCTACAAATTCACTATTTGTTTTATACATCACACACCAATGCAAACCAACTATCCTAATAGACTTAATATGGTCTCCAGTTAGGATTCGTCGATGCAAACCCATCCACATGAATTCACTATCCTTTGGTAGCACCTATTTACTCCAACACAACTTCTTTGGCCAAGAGCTTTCCACCATACATCTCTGAATTTGATATCCATTTTTTATCGAATATCTCCTTGATTTGGCACCACACCAAATAATTATGTCTAGTTCCTTTCTCAAGTTGATTGCTTTGCCAACAACTTCATCATTTAATTTCTTCTTTACATTTTCTTCGATTGGTAGAGCATTGAATTCTTGATCTATTTATATCTCGCATTTTTGTCCATGCAAACATAGTCCTTCACTATCCTCCCAATAGAGTAATTTAAATTTTACATGAAATCGTGAAGCTTGGGCCATTCATTTAGCAGCTTATGGACCCCATGAATCTGAGAAAATTAGGTTTTATGGAGCTTTTCTATTTATTCCAATTAATTTTTAGCTTTAGGTTAACTTACAATTTATAAACCCCAATCTTTCAAATTTTATTTGAGGTAAAATTTGAAAAAACAAAAAAATAGAATTGAAAAGACAAACCAGAGATTTTTTATCTCAAGAAAAATCAAAAGTTATTGAAGAGAAGATTGTAGAAGACTAAGTCTCAGTGCAAAAAATAATTTTCAGTTTTTAGAAAGCGTAAGTCCCTTTGTGATTACCAACAATATCACATCAATTTCACTAAGTTATCCAAGCCACAATGAAGACATAACTGCTATAACCTTCAGGTTAGATTATTTAAGTGATCAAATAAGGTTTCCTTTCAAGAGAGGATATGATACCTAGTGTATTTTATTCTATGTTGGAGAGTATAAAAATTCCCATCAACATAATCCAATTTATGATGATCATAGTCTTTCAAATTCAACTTTGTGGGATGAGCACTTGATAAGTATTTTAATTTTTTCTCATATTGTAGATTTAGAGGAAAAACTTTGGGATATCCAATTCCTCTTTGATGGCCATTACAACACAAATTTATTGTCACATTATCATTATCTTGGATATTTTTGTACATGAGTTTCCAATTGGTCTTGATTTTTTATCTTCTTTGATTTCCCTTAATTTTGTTGTGTCATACTCTAGTGGAGACACTTGATTAGTTTTCAAAGAAACACATTATGAGACTTTTTTCCCCATCTCTCTTCTTGGAGTTAGAGTTTCTTCTACATACACCATTGGACTTTTTTCTTCCCAACGGCAGGAATATTGTTTGTAGGCACTAGATTATATTTTGTCTTCAAGCATTCACCATTGGAACAAGAGCTACTTCATTATGGGGGAGATCTATAGTCTAAATTTTTCTCTCCTATGATGGGCTATTGATTATATATTTATGATGTATCTCATCCTTCAAGTGTCTTTTTTGAGTTATCCATCCATCACCTATACATGTTTTTTGTATTTTTTCTCTTTTGGAGAGGATTTTTGTCCTGATTTTCTTCCTTTCTCCATTTGTGAGAGATACTTTGTACACGGGTACCTATCATGGCCTAATAGCCAAGACCCACCATATATGCATATTTCCATTCATACATGTGTTTATTTATCCTTATGTTACACTTAGGAGGTTTTGGTGTGAAGAAGGTATATTACCTAATTGGTTCACCATATGGGTTATATTCATACATGTTCACATGTAAAGTTTACTTAGGGTGTTAGAAATATTTCTAGAATTATCTAATGCACATGTGATCTTATCCTTTAGTTGTCTCATGACATAGGATTAAGACACTTATCACAATCTTATCTTTTCCTATCTCTCAACCTTGTCTATATAAGCAATGCCACATATGTATATTATGTAGCATCTTTGATACATTCAATCATAATTCATTTTGCACAATAATCAAGAAATTATTTTTCTTGTTGCTCTCTTGTGGATGTTAATATTTGGTTTTTTAGGTGATCCTAGGAGGTTGAGTCCATTGGTGACTCTCACAACTCTTTGACTAATATAGAGATCCTATCTATTACACATGATGCCTGATCTGACAATAGACATATCCACTGTTGTTTTTAGTCAAGGAGGTTATTCCATTGATTCTCTTGTTCTTATGTCACTTCATATTTTGATCCAATATTTAAATATTGATGTTCTAGGTCATTGGGAATATCCATACACATTATTCCCATTTATTCCCACTAAATGAACCTGAACAACCACTATAAATTGTGGACAAACATAATCTCTTATCCAAATTTAGATTAATAGTGTTAATCCAAAATACTAGAAACTTTATTGTGTAGAAATTTAGATTATGTAATCCAAGTTTAGCTATGTTGTTTCAATTCCAATTGAAAATTTTATGGAAGAAAATGAAATTATACACAATCCATAACATACATTAGATACACTAGGTTTAACCTAGGAATCATTTTTAAGAAAAAATAAGAAAAAAGAGAGCAAAAACTTATTGTATTAATTTATGAATACAAAATATAAATATAATACAATCTCCTTATTCTACCTTCCTCAATCAGTACACACTTCACAACCACATCAACCTATTTCATCTATACCATATATTAGTTGTAGACCCAAGTCATTTTCTTGGAATCCTAATTAACTCAAATTTAGTACACACTTCACAACCTCATCAACCTATGCCATCTATACCATATATTAGTTGTATACCCAAGTCATTTTCTTGGAATCCTAATTAACTCAATACTTTAACTAACCATAGAATACCAACTATCCAATAATCATACAAAAATTTTACCATGATGTCAACTTATCAAATGTCACTCCCACAATACATCTCCAAATAAACAAACTATGCATCAATCTAGATACTTCTATAGTGAGTTAATTAATATTGACTAAACACCTAAATAGTAAAACTTGTCTTCTTGTAGTACCACTAAGACCAAATTCATGGCTTGAAGTAGTAAAAACATCACTCTTATAAGCTACAACAATTCAAAGCATCTTTTATAACATCTACATGTCCTAGGAGGTTCACTTAATAAACCAATGACATGGCATGTACATTTTTAGGTTACTAATAAACACCCCTAATTCCATGTCTACCCTTCACATTTATATTTTTATACCCCTTATATACACTAGTATAATTAAAATACCTCCCTATTTTTACCAAGTATCTTGTGTAATTATATTTTTGTTACATTTTTATATCCCCTTAGTATTGCTTCCCCATCAACCAAGGGAACTTTTCACAACTACATCTAACTCAAAATAGTTTTTACTATCATCTCATAAATTAATCTTCAACACAAAACCTAAATGACAAATGAAAAATATGTCATCTAGAAAAAAAATGATTTAAAGGTGCAGCTATATATCTCAATAACCAAATCCTTGGCACACCAAATCGAATAACAAATATACCTAACAATAGATATATCAATTCTATAGAAGGATTTTAGAGATACCTAAGAATTCTTTTAGGTAGGATCATGGTATTACCAAAAGATGTCCAATAACTAATATTAGGAAAATTGGGTAGGGTTGTACTCAATTTGTATGATAGTGTAGGGTTGTACTCAATTTCCTTTTTCAACTATATTAAAGGTGGAACTAAATAAATTTCTAATATTATGGGGCACTCACATAATACAAGACTATGTTGTGTAGAAAAAAGATAGCTTCATGATCCTATTGAGACCAACATAGTGAATGAAATTTTCTCTAATTAATCTATGCAAAGCAATCTATAGAAAATTCATAATACCACTTATAAGCACTCCACCCCATTTTGTGCATTTTTTCAATCCCCAATGCCTTCCCTTTCACACTAATTAAATAATCCCCTTTTCCCCTAATACTAAGCCATATATTGAGTCACATTTTGGTTATTTATAAAACCTTAATATACATTCATGTAATAAAGTATTGCTTTAGAGATGAACTCGCAAGCTACATGTCCTCTACTATTACTACATGCACTCTAGTAATGTATTTTGCACAAGATGCAATAACCATAGCATAAAAAAGCCTTGTGTGGTTACTATCAAAGGTTCATCAGGGTTGAAGACACCTACAAGTCATATTACAAAGTCTAACTACCACTACATTTTAGTACACAAGATTTTGATACTATTCAAACTTCATAGTAGAAACCTAACAATTTTCCAATATTATTCTTTTTACTCAGGAAAATTTTGAAAGTGAATAGCACACCAAAGTTCCAACACATAAGAAATTGTGATTGTAAATTATAGTAAAAAAATGATGATCAAAATAGTGGATGACTACCCATTGGTTGTCCAAATAAACTAAATACTTCCATTTTGTTATTTTAAAATTTTAAGATTTTATTACATATTTATTACAACTCTAAATTAAATAATTTTTTATCATATTTATTAAATTTTATTTTAACAAAAGAATCAATTCATTTTCTTTTACAAGTTTGTTAAATTATGTTATTATTAAAATAATTATAATCCTTATCAATTTAGTCAGTTTAAATTGTTAATATATTTTCCTTTAGAATAGGTTTGAAATTGAGTTGCTTCTTAGAAGTTAAAAGACTATCTTAACTTTTTTTAAGATAAAAATATTTTTTTAACATATTAAAATAATTCAATTATTTAACAATTTTTGATGTGTATCTCAAAAAAGGAGAACAAATTATTCATTAAGTAGAGCTCTTTGTCTGTACCTATCAACCCAGCCCGCTTGGGCCATTTTCGGTATCTTACCATGAGGCTACCACTTTCCTCCCTTTCCCTCTATAGAGTATGTTGCAGATTGTGAAATAATCACTGAGGAAACTTTGAACTCCATGTCTCACTATGGATTTCATTAAAAGTGTAATCTTTACTATGTTATTCCCACGAAGCGAGTTCTTAAGAGGTGCATAAAGAGAGTCTTATCTTGATGATTGCTAAATTGATTAATAGGAAAACATGCTTTTTTCAGTTTCTTCTTCCATGGAACTTATCATGATAGAGTCTCCTTTTCAAAGGCTTCAAAGGTGATGCATCAAGATTCCCCAATACTTGAGAGCATTGCTTTCTTTTGAACCGTCTAAACACTTGTGCCAAATGGATTTACATCATCTCCAATTATCTCATACATTAGTATTTCTTAATTCAATCCACAAATGATACTAAACCAAGTGGATGGTATGTACCTCATATGACTCCTAAATTGGAGGGTTTTCCCGGAGAGTGAAGTTTTTGTTGGGTGGTGAAACCCAACCGTTACAGTAGTCCCCACTATCTTATCTGTCGCCTTCATTCATTGCCCATTACTCTATCTTTGGAAAACGGTTTTCTATTTATTAAAGCATATTCACTGTTGTATGATATGGTGTGAGTGGATACATCATTATATAAGCTGAATGCTGCTATATGAGAAATATAGATCAATAAAAAGGAGTTTTCCCTTTGCTCCCATGGATGTAGCCATTTTAATGGTGAATCATGTAATCGTTGTGTTGGTAAACAGTCAGAAAGCATTTTTTTGGATGGATGGAATTCGGTAGTCCAATCCAACCGGGGATGGAGAATGGAGCCTTCCAGGTGAAGGATGGAAACTTCTTTCTCATTGTCCGGTAACCAATGAAAGCATGCTCGAGCTAGATTACAACCAGATTTGGTGGGCGACTCCTGCTCCGATAACAATAGAAAACAAAGGATGGATGGTCCCATGAGGACAGGTAATGGGCAATGCTTCGGCTATCCGAGCCAACAATGCTTCAGCTATCTGAGCCAGGGTATCTTTCCCTCCCTCACCCCCAGTTATCTCGATGCTTCCAAGGAGATTCCAATAGAACCCAATTGGGAGAAGGATAAGGTGTCGCTGGATGGGGATGGGGATCAGGCGAGGGGGAGGCAACAACCGATATTGAATCTCTACTCTATAAGTTATCGGTTGAACCGATAAGAAGAACTATCAATCAGTCAGATGTCTCCTTCAAGGAGACTTTGGGTGGATTGATTCCTCATGGCAGCGGTGGAGACCCCTGTGGGAGGTTGAGTATCGATTGCAGTGGGAGTGATGGGCAGTGGATACAACATCCGATTAGCTAGGTTCGGCTACCCTAGGTACCTCAGAAACCTTGCCCGCTTGCTTCCCTGTGCCCGCCATAGAATAGTAGGGCCTTGGATTTGTGGTGGGGGCCACCGATTGTTTCCTCCCACCCATCCCTATGGGACATGAGACGTTGAATCTTTCGAGAAGTGTGCATTATGGATGAAATGGAGATTCTTCCTTTCAGCACCCCGCTGATGACGAAGGAGATTGATCAACTCATTAATTATGGGTGGAGCAACTATAGTTTCCCACCCACCCGTAGCAAGCATGAGGCCCTTTCTTTCATCCATTCCAAATGTGCGGGTGAGGCTTAGGCACGTTGAATAGAGTATGGTAGGGTGAGCCATTCGTTACAGCTGGAACAACAGTGATGGAGGATAGGACACAAGTAGGTTTGGCTCTGGGCTTTCTCAGTTATTCCATCTTCTTGGTACCCACCACTTATCAATGTAGAGAATCCAGACTTCCAGATTAAAGGGCACTACCTTTTTTTGTATAGGAGCCTCAGCTATAGTAGCATTGGTCGAAGGAACATTCACTTATTCATTAGTGGCCTTATCCCATCCAAGTCATTCCACCCATCTATCTCCTCCCACCCCAAATGAATTCCATCCAATGCAAGCCCATCCCACCCGCCCTCACCCCATCTCTAGTGATGCCCACCATCGCGACCAATGAGTACTTCCTGCTACTGGCCGGATGAATAAAACGAATACTATTCTTTGGTTGCCCTACTATTCTAATGGGCCTTGAAGCAAGCGATTAAAGAAACAAAAGGGCTGCGAGCTCGGCCCGTAGGGCAGAATGCTAGAGAGAGGAATGTGAATCAAGAATGTTGTGCTCCCTTGACTACTGTAGATGGAGGAATGCTCAAAATATGAGAATGTTGTTACAAGGCTCCTTGCCCTATCTAGAGTAGGGGGTTCGACAACAAGCACCTGCCAATGATTGATAGGGGTTCATCTGTAGGGCACCCGGAGCTTCGCTCTCAAGCCCTCTCTCCAATGATGCTATGCTCCCGAAGAATCCCATGCACCTAAGGAACTAGAAAATGAGGTGCAACCAGTCGGAATGAATTTCTTATCCCCGAGAATAGCAGGTTGAGTGCAATCAATGCTATCTCCTAGGTTGATTTCTTGCCCTCAACCAGTAATACTTCCCCACCCAACTATAGGGGTGGGTGGGAGGCTAGCCGATTGGGAAGTAGGGTGGGCCCCCTAGGGGGTGGGAGGATATAGAGTATGCTAGGCCCTACAATAATCTACTGACTACCATAGAATAGTAGGGGCCCTATGCACCACCCAGCAAGGGGAATCTTAGTTCGAACCCTCTATCTCTATGGATGTAATATCGATGCATCCATATCACGTATAGAAGAAATCCCAATCAAGCCCCACCTTTATCGAGTAGGGCTATATATAGTAGAGAGTAGGGCCCCTACTATTGGTTGCGAGTGCATAAATGATTTCATAGAAACATCTGTAACTAGCCCTACTATTCTATGGGGTCAGCTTATTCCAAATTATATGTGAGTATGGTCGGTCCTGACCCCACCAACCCATTTTCCTTAGGGCATGGTCAGCCCTACTATTCTATGGAGCGGGCGAGTGGAAGGCCCCTACAATTCTATGTGGGGGGACAAAAGGGGTTGCCACCCACCCCTGGGCGAGTATGGTCAGTGGGTAAGACACATATGGTCGGTGAGCGAAGCTCTAGTGGGGTCCGCTACATCTCTATATCCTCCCACCCCCTGGTTAGAAGCTAGGGTTCACGGTGGGCAAAGCCCGAGATGGTGTGCCGACGGATAGTGGGGTCTGCCTTGGATGGTGGGGTCTTGCAGTCGAGTGCCAGTTATATATCCTAGATGACTTCAAACCCGAAGGCAGCAACCTACCTACGTGAGTTATAGGGATATAGGGTGAGTAAACTTATCCGTTGAGTCAACAACTGAGGCTAGGCTATAATGGGGCTTGGAGGCGGGTGCGAGCCCCCCTGCTTCAGTAGATTATTGTTTCGGCTCCAACATAGATATAGATAGGCCATCAGTCATATCACGTATATAACACAATGTAGAATCATGATGATGTCGACCCCCTCTTTATCTATATCTAGATCTATTCATAAGTGGTAGGGGAAGGAGTTAGGGTCTCCCCCCAGTGCTGCCCTAGAACCCATGTCTGATCCCCTCTCTCATCCCTAGTTAGCTCTGAACTCCTCCCCTAACAGGCCTGGAAGGCCCGGTCCCAAACACATCTAGACAGAGACAAGCAGTAGTTATTCATTCATGTTCCTTACCCCTTAGGGGCCTACCTGGACTTACTCGAATCACCATATCTTCTCAAGCTGCTATATCAGTATTTGTGATCAATGGATGGTAATAACGATCAATATCCATCCTAGGATCGAGTGGTGGGCGCACAAGAGTAGGGATTCAGATTCCTTGTCGACTCGTTACCACTGCCCTTGCAATCAGTTTACTCTGATTCATCTGGGTAGGGGCGCATATGGGCCACCATACATACCCCACCCTAGCCTTCCTCCAGATCAAATGTGATTCCAATCTGGACCTGGTAGGGAGAGACTGAACAATAGCCCGGGACTGATGAGCCCCATCTACACCTGTGCCAAGATTTTGTTTTTGGAGTTCTAACTTGATCTACTCGATCCACACCCCCAGAATGTGGATGGAGCTGTTACATATAGTGGTGCTCCCTTCAGAATCGGGGTGCTCTGTAGGGGCAAGAGATTGTTGGTTCTCGCATCCATGCCAGTTCCAGATCGAGCGGCAATGATAGATTGGGGAAGAGGCAGGAGTTTCATTAGTAGCAGAGGCTCGGTACCAAGGTTCATCGGGGGGAGTAGAGCCTATTTTGGGTGGGGAACCGGTATCGCAGCAGTTGGGGCCTGCCATCAAGCAGCATCGGTGTGAATGGTTCTGAATCATCCGATGTATCAGCACTGGAACCGGCATCCCCGTCACCACTCCAGGCAACCTTCAACGGCCTGCGCCGAGCACTGTCCCCCAGCATCATAGGTATCCAAGAAAATGCATTCAACCAATCATTCATCCCCGACAATCGAAACACTTGTTCCCAGTTGTTCGACCTCTCCCTCCCATCCGCCTCCCACTTGGATGAAGGTTGGGCAAACCCTTGGGGGGCGTCAGTTCCTCGGGCCCCCCCTTATATCGGTTCCTTCTGTTGTTGTTGTGGAATAGCCTTAACCACCCACCCAGCGGGGAGGGCCCCTAAAATTCTATGGGTTCAGGTTGGGTGGGCCCAATAATATGAAAGAAGGGGGCCTTCATGGTGGGTGGAAAGTGACGGGGGATGGGCAAGCCCCTACCCGGTGTTGGGTGGAAGCAGTGGAAGCGCACCAAACCTACCTGGCGCTCTTTACGGCTTAACCACCCCACCTATCACGCTTCTCAAACGGGGCCCTACAAAGATGCGAAAGATTGCCCACTCCCTACTCCTGCGCCTTAGAATAGTAGGGGCCCCCCACTACTATAATTGGGCATGTTACGTATAGATTTCCGATTAATTATAGTAGTGGGGCCCCTACTATTCTAAGGTCAATCTTAGCCTCAAATTAGGCCCTTTCCCCCCTACAATTCTATGGGCTCCCACCCGCCCCCAAGAGAATTATAGCCCGGGGTTCATGGGGGGCGCTTACTTTCCGGGTGGGGGGAGATATAGGGTGGGGGCCCTTATTGCCGGTCCTCCTTCCCTCGGCTCAGTAACGGAATCGGGTCGAGCGGGTTTCATCCCTCCAGATCCGCCTTGCCCTAAAATTCTATGGCTAACCCGACTCCGTCTCCTCTATCTAATGATCTTGTTCCTCAGCCCGGGAACCTTCTAGTCCCACCCAACCCTGGCAACCCCCCCACCCTCCCTACTATTCTAAGGCCCATTGATTTGAATCGAGATCATGCTTAGAATAGTAGGGCGGGTGACTGAGTTCTGCTTCATTGGCTATCACCCTCAACAGGCCACCCCTATCTAGCCCTAAAATTCTATGGCGACCGATAAAGCCTTCAATTGAGCAACCCCAAGAAAGCTCGATCTGTATGGCTTTGCCAAGCCGAGTGATTAACTTCTGACCAAACCCTCATTTTCTCCATCAAGAGTGATTGATCGACAGCAAATCAGATCAATTTAGGCATTTCTAGGTCATTCCCCCCTGGTTTATCTGCCAGAAGGGAGTCAGAGTCTGCCGATCAAGTGGGATTCCTCAACCCTCCCGAAGGTGTGGGGAATCAGAGCTATTTATTCATATGAGTGGACATCAGAAGCAGGTGGAACTAGCTATCTATCGGGTGGAGTCCTTTCTCACAACCGACAAGGGCCCGGGGATTTGGAATGAGGAAGTGTTAACGGGTCCCTCCCGCCCAGATAAATGGATCGACGAACTAACTATACATGCTCCCTCACTCGAATCATAGGCTGTAGGGGGAGAAATAATAATAATGATTCGATACAATTTGAGACAGAAGATTCCAGATGTTCCCTATAGCCTTTTTCCATTCATTGAGATGATTTCACTAGGGTGGAGCTAGGGTTTACTGGCCATTTCAGTGCTTGGAATTCCCAATCAGATAGGTACAAGTGGACATGAGAGGTGGAAGGGAGATGACAAGAACAATGATTGGTAGAGATGTGGATGAGAATAGTTTGGGTAGGCTTAGTTGTTAATACATAGACAATAATCGATTGGGGTGGGCAGGTCAATGATGTTGGGGGTAGTTAAGTCCTCTATTCTTGCCTACCTCTCCTGACCCAGTTGGTTTTATTCTCTCTCGGGCTCTCGTGCTCTTTAACGCAAGTTTCAACCTCCTGGGCTATCTCAATCCAATCAATCGAACCGGTCGAGTGACTAAATAAAGAGCATTTCCAAGAAACCTGGTCCAAACAAGTTCCTTAGCATTTGGAGACATCCTGAATAGGGTCAGGTGCTGGCCGCTGGGTCCACTATTCTATATATGTATCGAGCCACATGAAAGCTCATTCCCTTTTTCACTACGAAGTACCAGCTGCCCCTGCATTGGAACTATAATCCCCACCACAAACCCCACCGTAAGGCCAATATGGTCGGCGCCAAAGGCACGCCTGCTAGGATAATCCTACCATAGAAAACTTTTAGGGGCTTGGGCCCCGCCCCCTGGCAAATAGTAGGGCGGCTGGTAGTCAGGCCCTTCATGTATGCAGGACTGACCCCCCATATATTCTAAGGGGCCCGGTAGATTATATTCGTGGGAGGATAGCCAGGATAGGCCTTGGGTGGGAGGCTATAGTTGGAGATAGAGTGGGTCTAATTCTCATATACATAATTATGGATAAATCATGGCATCTTGATACATGGTGGAAAGATGTGCTTCCCAAGCAAGATACATAGGGGTGGGTAAGGAATCCGATTCGTAATGGGATGGGTGGGAACTGGCACACTTTCGATCGACACTTGAGAAAGGCCCTAGGGATTATGCGGCAGGCACGATTATACGATGGTACTGGGAGATGGGCCCTTTATCTATCTATGGAGGGATGAGATAGATGCGTTGAGCTCACAGCGGACCCATCCCTTTCTCTGTCCCATGCTATCTCTAGTCGCTATCCCCATCTACATCTGGATATACATGGGTGTTACAAATATGTATACATCTGAATCTACAC
>VDFB02145609.1:0-40500 GCA_007258455.2 Sequoia sempervirens | reverse complement strand
AAGATCATATATTTGTAGAAAATTTTGATGATGTATAAACAGTCATCAACCATGGGTAGCCTCATGTATATTTTGAGATATCACACAAATTTGGATAGAAATGTTAGTAAAGATAGACGAATAAGATGGATGGAAGAGAGGATCCAACAAGTCTATGATCTGACGGGACTTTATTGGAGATGATGATGATGATGGTGATCGCTTGCCAAGAGTTGGGATTTTCAAAGGGCCAATTACCTTATGTTTGATAACACACATAGGCATGATGCATCAAGGTATAAAGAAACAAGATGGCATTGCACCTAGTGTGATGGAATTTGACTCAACAAACAGATAGGAGTATTCTTGCTCACACCTAACATACAAAAACTTTGCTAGGATGCACTTCAAAAGTTTCAAACATCTCAGACCAAAACACAGAAAGCTATAATCCATCAATGCAATAGTCAACAAGTTGCCCCAAAACACCTTCACACACACACCTAACAAAGCAGAGTATTCACCAAGGTTATATTACAAGAGCGTCCAACAAGCACAACAAACAAAGAGAATGATCATTGCCCATTCCTTTCTCTCCTACTAAATGGTTTGGATTAGACATCATTGAGGTCATTGGAATGGAGTGCAATAAGATAAATCAAAATAAGATTAAGTAAAAAAAATTCAATGTTCTTCATACTTCCAACCAAAGGGATGTGTTTTGATAGGATAAGAATCCAAGGTGATATCCAAAATGATGCCCATTGTCAGAACGATAAATCCTAGGACATGCATTGTATAGGATGATGATGGGTTGATAAGTTGTTTGATAAAATTTGTTGATATATAAAAGTTAGTGACATGTTTGAAAATGATCGAGATTTTGATTTTTCATTTAAAAGTTTAATTTTGCTTTTTGATTTCACGTTTGAAGCTTACTTGTTGATTATTGCATACTTG
Organism: Sequoia sempervirens; assembly: GCA_007258455.2. Classification (NCBI taxonomy): domain Eukaryota; kingdom Viridiplantae; phylum Streptophyta; class Pinopsida; order Cupressales; family Cupressaceae; genus Sequoia; species Sequoia sempervirens. The sequence goes on along the minus strand of VDFB02145609.1, from coordinate 39,561 downwards.
TTTCTATTTGTTTTCCAAAGGGGTGAGTGTGATGATTGATTTATTATGGATGATTGATTATTGGTGGCAGATGGGATGGATGGTTTGTATTTTCTAGAATATTTCCAATATTTTGGTATTTTGAAAATGTTTTTGAGGCTGTTTTATTATTTTCAAAGATTTTACAAATGTTTTGATTTTGATTTTTAGATGTTTTGAGTTTTATGAGCTTTATGAATGTTTTTGGATTTTTATGTATTGTGAATGTTTTTGGATTTTGTGTCTTAGGGGCTAATCAAAGATTAGCCTTGCCTATGTTTAAGCTTAGAGACAACGTAGTTCAAATGACATGTTTTTGATTTGTTTTTCTGACTTTTTGAGTGTTTTTGGAATTTGATATGATTTGGATGTTTTTGGATTTTCACATGATTTTTGATGATTTTGATATGTGATGATATTAGTGCTTTGTTTGATATTTTGTTGAAAACCAAGCTAAGGTTGATTGATCGGATCAATGAATTGATGATCATAACATTGTTGAGGATGCACAACAATGGAAGGATAGTGTTACACAACACAAGGATTAGGATGTATATCCCAAGATGATGAGGGATTGATGATTATAACATTGTTGAGGATACACAACAATCCAAGGATAGTGCTAAGCAACACAAGGATATCCCGAGATGATGATTTTTTGATTGGATTTGATTGATTAGGATTGATGAAGCTTGGTTTGGAACAAAAGTTGTTTTGGATGATTTGATGTGACATTTGAAGTGCAAATTAGATGCAATTGATATTGATTTTTTGGATTGATGTTCGATGAAAGATGAAGCTTGATAAGGAATGTCTTCTCATCAAAATGTTCCATGGGCTATTGATTTGTTTTTTGCTCACAAGTGGTGGACCAATTTGATTTCACACCTAGTAACAATATATCCTCTAATTTTATCTCATCCCATATAATGAGGGAACATGTTGTGCACATTATCTAGTGAAACTCTCCTAGAAACATATGTAATTTTCTCACTACTAGTAACACTCTTGGAAAGGAACCTATAAAAATCCTCAATGCTATTGCCATCATATGGATTGTGAGATCAAATCATGTCAATCATATGTGTAATCTCCTGTTCAATACTAACTAATCTATCTCTATTAGAAAAATTAGGGGAGTTATGAATGGTTTGGTCTAAACATCTCAATGCATTTTCTAATCTCCTAATGCTCTCATAAAAATTAGACCTAGTTCGAGGCATCCTTCGGTGAGGTGGAGATGTGAACCTTGATGATCAACCATATGTATATAAATGCAGAGATTTGTATTTAATTAAAAAAAATTACAAATATGTATTTTAATTCACCTAAAAAGTGTAAAGTGCCTGGTTTTCCCTTTTGTTTGACAAAGACTTAGTTACACTTGATATGGCTCTCTTTGATCTTATTCAAGCATTCTAATTTTGTTTGATGATACTTGGACATTATGATCTTTGTTTGGTGATATTTGGATGTTATGACATTTTGATGTTATGATGTTATTTGATGACTTACTTGCATATTTGATGATATGATGACACCATGCTTAGTAAGATCAACAATTGATTATGTCGAGTTATCATGGATGTGAATATGTGATTGTAGATATGTTTTCATGATTTGATATCAATATATTGTGTGTTGATGTGTTGGTGAAGGGGAAATAATGTCACATCACTCATTTGCGAGCACCCTACGACTCTGCAATTTTTCCCTTCATAGTGTGATTGATTGTTTTCTCTATGCACATGTTCAACCATGTGATTTTCTACAGGTTGTAGGTACCAGGCATCAACTCCACCTGAATTGCTAGGTCTGAGTGTGTCGTACACCCAATGGAGATAGTTGTTTTTGGAGATAGCACTAGGTTCCCCACACTGAGCCATTATCCTCATTGAGGATGAGTATCCATATGTCACGACCTATCCATAAGGTCAGCTGATGTTAGTTCCTTATTTGATTTTAATAAATTAAACTTGTGATTTAAAATTATATATATAAACTTATTGAATTATGCAAGTGAAATTAAATAAGAAATTTAAATTAATAAACTTATTAAATTATGCAAGCGAAATTAAATGAGAAATTTAAATTAATAAACTAAATACATTAAATAGTTAATTAAGTGTTATTGAATTATGCAAGCGAAATTAAATGAGATATTTAAATTAATAAACTAAATACATTAAATAGTTAATTAAGTGTGATTATTTAAAAATTATAAAATTAAAACAAGTTCAAAAAATGAGTCAAAGTGGGTTTTGCTTGAGCATTAATTGGAAATTCTAATTTTGGACTGCTTTTACAACCCATTGTTCATGCAAATCCATGTAACACAAGTGGGTTCAAGAGGAATTTTTTGAAAACAATGGCTTTTCCATGATTTTATTAGGGAAGTTTTGTTTTTAGGTTTTTACTGTGAAATTTTCGGGGGTTCTGAAACATTGGTTTTGGGAAGAAAAATTGAAGGGAACTTTCTAAAATTGTTCTAGGGAAACTTGGAATTGTGTTTTTTTTCACAAATATTGAGGGAGTTTTTGAAGATTTTAGTGCTGCAAATCAAGGAGTGGGACTTGGGCATCAATTTCAGCTGTGCTAACACTTCTTAACTAGGTTCCATTCTTCAAAAATTCATCTCTGTTATTGAAGCAAATAGTTTGAATGAATTGCAATTAAGAAACACATTTAATGTCATAATATGTTTTCAATCTTCTGAATCAAATTTATTTAGTTTGGATGATTTTAACTATTAAAGAACCTGATAATTGAGATTCCTATTAGTACCACTTTCTTAGGCTATGACTATTTAATTGGGGTGAATATCGGTTGTCTTGTGTATATCATTGTTTCTTCGGTGTACATTTATTTTTCGTTCTATCCTCTGTAAAGAGTATTTAGTATGAGATGTCGCCATGTCCTATCTAATTCAATGCTATCAATGTGCTATTCTAGTGCTGCATTTATCTTTAAAGTCTGAGTACCCTTTTGGTTTCTAAATCTATATCTTCACTACTCCATTCTCTTTCCTAGTCGCAACTAGTAGTATTGTCTTTTATATCTGTTTAAAAAATATCGAATGGTGTGATTCATGGTCTTTACCCTATTTTTTTTAAAACATGAGTTATTTTGCTATGGTAAAGAGTCAAATTCTTGACTATATCGATGTGAGAAGCTTGTTGGGTGGGTAGTCTGTGATTTAGATGCTTAAATTAGTAGAACAAAGGTTTATTTTTTAACTTTTATAGGTCTCTTTATTAACCTCCTATCTTTCCCATCGACTAGATAGAAAAAAATTAATTACATGCTTGTCTTGGGCATTATACATTTTCTTTATCTCAATTTCAGGCTTAACTAAATGGTGGAACATATCGACTATTGAGCATATACTCATATTTAAATGCATGTGTGCCTTGCAAGTCTGTCCCTAATCCTCACATTTGTATTTATAAGATGAAGTTTCTTCCAAGTCACCAACATAGCTCCCTTGCCCTTCTCAAACACATTTGACTGCTACAATTACCTGAGGGAGTTAATTTTATGTACCATCTGGTTGATGTACCTTGAATCCTTGAATCTTAAGGATAATTCTTTAACTTCTACAACCCTGTAGATGCTCTATAGCTGCCGATTTAAAATCCGAGCTGAGAATGTATAAACGTGTTTACTTAGAGTATTCCCTATTTTGTATTCATGTTTGCGGCCAGAGCTTTCTCTAATCGACTCTTGACAACAAAGATTCACTTGCCTCCTCAGCGCATCACGTTTATTGGCGTCATCCGGTTTTGCTTGCTTTATGTGAAATATGCCTACCAATTTTTTCCCAATTTTTTGACAACTCAAATCAACACAATGCCAATGAATTAGCATTAGCTTCAAAATGAGAATCAAATGAAATGCACTAAACACCAAGAATGTGCACACAAGATCCTTTAGAAGGAAAGGTGCTAACATATGGCAGAGGAAATTGGATTATAATTGAAAGTAAATACAATTGAAAGCAAAGAGGTGAATTAGAACTGAACATGAAGGTCTCCTCCTCTACACCACTTATCTGGTAAGGAAAGAGACTATGAGCAAGAACTAGTTCATCCCGGGTTAGGTAGGAATCCCCTCAGCAATTGAGAATTCTCCACTTAATAGTGGGCAGTGAGAGTAAATAGAAATTAATTTCCTCCCACCTTGACGATGAAACCATCCGGTAAAATCACGGTAGCTGTGGTTGGATTAGTACTACTAATTCACAACCTTACAATAAAAAAAACTGCAAATTACGAGTGTTACAATGATAGAATGAATGCAAATGTGTGAAGGATGAATCTTCCAAGTTTTAAACCTCTCAAATACTGAAATTGAAGCCAAAAATTGAACTTATTGAAGTTTGATAACAAAAACCAGCATACTGAAAATGTCAACCAGCAAACAGAAAACCACATAAATGCTCACAACTTCATCAATATACCTCCAAACGTGATGAATCGAAGTGCAAAGGCTCTTTGGAGGATAGGCGCCCAAGTTGCAATGTTGAAACAACTTCAAACCACCTTCAATTATTTGGCACGAACTCCAATGCCCAACAAGAATGGTACGGCCTGCTGGAGGTGCGATTTTGCAATATAAAAATAATGACTTCGAATTAAATTCTAATCTCTTGTGGAAAGGGACGCCTTGTGCCAAGAATCACTTTGCCAAAATACCTAGAACAATATTTTAATTATTCAAAAAACTGCTCATAAAAAACACTTTCAGCTGTAGTAATATCAGCAACACCAAAACTGAAAAACATCACCAAAATTCACCAATTTGAAACTCAATCTGCTTGTCTGAATGAGAAGCAGCCATGAAGCCAACTAGGTGTTATCTTTCAAACATGAAATTGGTTAATTGCTAGGAGGTAAGCATTCCTCGAAGCTGAATTTACAATGTCATTTCGACAGCATAACTTTAGCATAAACAGTGGATGATAAAAGCTGGAGTAAAACTTCTCTTTTATAGAAAAAGAGGTGACTCTTCAAATTCCAAGAGTGGGACGCCAAAAGCCCCATTTGAAATATTTTCAAATTCAAAAATTATTAAATTCTCCTCAAAGTGGCGTCCATCTCTTCAAGGCATAAAAACTTTATTAAATATTTAATTTCTCCTTAATGAAGGCGTCCCCCTTCATGGCCACCTTTAAACACAACTTAAAGTTAATGAACTAGGCCAAGGGGTCAATTTGAAATTAAAACATTAATGCCTTGAAATATATTATTTCACCAAAAGAATGCTTTTGAAGCCAAAAATCAAACCCAAGCAACTACTCCAACTTAAAAGGACTTATTGAAGTGCTGACAACTGATCACTGCCAAAAATAGAATTTACTAAAAATAGTAAATTCTGAGAAATGCCAAAAACCACCAAGCAAAGGAAACCCTAATTTCACTTCTTATCAGCCTACAGATTTTTGGAAATAGGCTATCGGGTTGCAAAAGAACCGGAGAGACCTCAAAGTTCCAAACCAAATTGGAAATTTAATAGTAAAGTTTTGTCAGCTCGATGGTTTGCGGGTTTCTTTTCAATGAGTTTTGCTCATAAATGTTTTTGCTGGTTTTTAAATTAAAATGATGCCAGATAATGAAAAATCGACAAAATATGCTAATATCTAAGCACACTTGATACCAATGAGCTGCAAATGCCTTCCTTTTATTAATTGAATTCTTACAATATAAAAAGGCACACATGCATACAAAAAGGCAGCTGATTTATGAATTAAAAAAACCTGATTTTATTCATAACCAGGCATGAACAGCTGAAGATGGTTAATTTGCATAAGAAACAGAGAACAAATCAATATTAAACCCTTGCTTTATTATTCACCATGCCACTGTAGCGAACCACTGTTCACAATGGTACTGTAGTGGATCACTGTAGCGTGTACTGTAGCACGTACTGTAGCAGCAATTAAACATTTAAAATCTGATATAGAATGGCTGCCAAGAAAGAAGCTGCAGGTCTGCAATTAATTATCCTTCAATAATCTTCAAACCCTTGTTGAAATCTTCTGAAACTTCACCAATTTTGCACAAGTATGGCTCCTGAATGAAGCCACTCTGATAGCACTCTTCAGCTGATCTTTCACAGCCTCAGATTGCTGCACATCGAAGAGTTTTCGTTCTCCAATGGCTGGTAATCTGCAGAAACCCTTGTTTCTCACAAACTCCAAAGCTCTCAATAAAAGACAAAGTTGAATAATCATATCATAATGAGTTCTATTTGTCCTTTGTGAAATAAATACTCTCTTCACAAGTTCGACCCTCCAAAAAAGCAACTTAAAATGCATTTAATATTATTTAATTCGCCCTTTTCAACTTAGGCTCATTAATTAATAAATGGCGTCCCTTTTTAAATGAGTAATAAAGACTCCCTTTTTAAATGAGTAATAAATACTCATTTAATAATAATATCTCCCTTATATTATAAAGTTATAAAATACTTTATAATAAGCCATTTAATTAATTAATATTTCTTTTAATTGACTTTATAATATAAAGTCATAATAATAATTATTTAATTATTATTAAATGCTCCATTATTCTCCATTTGCTCAACAAACTGTCAAACTGGGTCGAAACTAAGATATCCAACTGAGCCAGGTGCCCTGCCGAATATAATAACCCTGATGACCTAACTTACTATAAATAGTAAGTGCTTGAATAACACTCTGTAAGCATCTGCAAAGGCCCAAACCTGAATCAAGCTGAGGAGTAATGTCCCAAACCACCGGGTAACTGCCACATGGGACCCTCTATCCAGACATATTAGCCTACAAAGAATTCGGGGAATGAGTACAAATCCACCCATTTCGATGCTTTCTGCATAAAATGGAGACATTACAATAGCGTATGGGTAAAATAGGGACATTACAGTCCACCCTTCCCAAAATTTCTTGTCCTCAAGCAATGCCACAACACTCCAAACTGATTCCACAAAACATATAGGATCTCGGGGTCCCATGTCCATCTCTGACAAACCCCACCATGCTGATGCTGCACTACTTTGATCATACAAATGAAATCTGTGCACCAGAACTGCACAAACCATCCCTGTAACCTCAAAGAGATAACATGCCTGAAATTCAAACTGAAAAACATGGAAGGAATGGAATCAAAATCAAGCAGCATTTCATGCCCAATAAACTCTAAGGAATTAACATTTGCAATGTCAATATCAATCACCATTCTATGAACCAAAAAGAATAATCTAATCAACTCAAAAATATTCTCATCAACATAACTCCTCAAAGCAACAAACCAAATCACAACAGAAAATGTGACTCCATCATAGCTATTTGCAAAGGAATAATCAACTCTTTGCATGGTCATAACAACCGCATTATCAAAACTCCTCAAGGTTGTATAATGCCTCCTTTGAGTAACTTCGTCATAATCAGGAAAGCTTCTGAAAATTTTCACCAATCTTCCCCCAAGAGTCCAAGAAAGTTGAACGAAATTAAGCAAAGGTTTGCTGCCCCTAACACTAGTGCCAGAGATTGAACAAAGATGATCACTGAAAAAGAATTTGAATACCATCCAAAACTGATCCGAATCACAATGAAACATCATTTCCCACTTTAGAGGCCATAAACCATCACTAAAAAAAAGATTGTGAAGAGGAAAAATGAATGTACTAGTTGCCTATGAAAACTGAAATGAACCACTCAAAGTCTGATTTTAGGAAAATCAGCATGCAAAGAGTTGTACAATTGCTGCAAAACTGGAAATCAACATCTATAATAGCACAACTTCTCATGCCCAAGGCTAGAAACATCCTCTCAAGGAACTCCAACCCAAAATAAAAACATCCTTTGTTTGAAATATCTCCCCAATCCATCGGTTGATGTGAAAAAGGAACCATCGAATGGTTAATAAGGATGGGGACAGCATCAAAGAATCTGAAAATTGAACCCTTATCTCTCCAATGATTCATCTTTCTACTTGTAACAATCTCCATCAAGCCATGTTGAGTATGCCAAGCATGGATACCCAACTGAAAATGTTCTCCAATGCACCGGAAAAAGTACACAACACTTCTCCAAGTGCTAATCAAAGCAAATTGCAAACTCAAGTAGTCAGTGTCTTCCTTGATAAAACCATGTAGCCCATCCATGAAAACAACAACATCAATGGAGCACAAAACAAATGTTGTCCTCAATCCCCATTCCCCCAAAGGACTATGATGAGCCAAAACATCACTCAACCCAAGAGATGGATTGTCAAGAATGTAAATATATAATGTCCCCGTTTTTAGCACTTCACTTTTCAATGATTGGTAGCCTATTCTCAGTGTGCTGTCAGCAAGTCAGTGGCAGAATTGGGGTTTCCGGCTGTTTGATGGGTTCTCTTGAAGATTCAGGGTTCTGCTTGTTGGAGTTTGGATGTTTGGATTCTGGTTTCCTTCTGGGCTTTCAGAGAGCTTCGCAGAGGTATGACTTGCAACTACTTCGGGCAACCTTTCCGAACTTACTATTTTTAGTAAGTTATGACGGCTACATTTCGAAGTTTGGGATTTTGGATTGCGGACTCTTTCTGGGTTTTCAGAAAGCTTCGCAATGGTGTCGCATGCATTGCATTCCGAGCAACTTCTTGAATTTACTATTTTTAGTAAATTCTATTTTTAGCAGTGGTCCAGTTAGCATTAGCTCAGCAGGCTTTCCTCTTCTGGCAGTTCAGTTGGTAATATTGTTTTGGCCTTTTGATGCATTTTCTGGAGAGATAAGTATTTTAATTAAAATAATGTTATATTATAACCTTATAACCCCTTGGCCTAGCTGTATAACTTTAAGTTATTTTAAAAAGGGGGACTTTGAGGGTGGTCATCTCATGGGGAAATATTTTAATATTTCTAAAGTGAATAATTGCTTAAGAGAAATTGGACGCCAACCTTTGGAGAAGAATATGTTTTATTTTAAAGTGATTTTATCACTAAAGAAAAGGTACGCCCTTTTGAGGAAGCAGCCAAGTCAAAGTCAAAAACCTAAAAAGGTCTTGAAGTGGGGCACACCTTCTAGAGGTTTCTTGAGATTCTCTCAAAGGGTCTATATAAGGAGGCAGTTGCTCTTCATTTTGTTATCTTTTGTCTACCTTATTGTTATGCTGCTGAAATACTTTCAGAGTTACTTCGAGGGATGCATACCTCCTAGCCATTTCTCTTGGTTTCGTGCTTGAAAGATAGCACCTAGCTAAGGCTTCAGAGACTACTTTTCATCCAGACAAGCAGACAGATCATCAAGGTTGAAGATTTCAAAGATTTTGTCAGTTTTGCATTTGCTGGTTAGGGTTTGGCTGAAGTAGAAATCTGCTCATAAGTCTTTGCATGAATTTTTGTTGGTTCTGGGTACTTTACATATGGCTTCCTCATCCTAGGGCGCCCCTCTTTGGTGAGTTTCAGATTTTATTATTGAGTGTATGATTTTATCTTCTCAAAATCGCCCTTCTCCTTGGCCGTACCATTCAGGGCTGTCTTGGGAAGTGTGCCAAAAAATAATATCACAGTTTGTCAGTAGTTTCTCAGTTAGGTTTTCATTGTCAGCATTCTAGCTCTCGTTTGCATCTAGTTTTAAGTGATTTGGTTGGGTTTTGAGTGAGTTATGAGCTTTTTAGTGGGTTACTGTGTTGCTGGTTGGTGTTTCCAGAATTGCTGATTTTATATCAGACTTCCAGAAGTTCAGTTCAAGCATTGTTTTATCAATATTGTGAAGTCAAATAAGTCGGAACAACATTCTATCAGTTGTTGCTTTGGTTTAACAGTTTGTAACACTTTGTAATCTGCAGATTGTGCATTGTAAGGCTGTTAATAGTAGTACTATTTCAGTCATTTTTATATTCTGCAATTACTTAGTTTTAGAACAGCAAACCTAATAATCTTTGGACGGTTTACCGCCAGAGATGGGTGAATGAACTACACACTTAAAGTTCTTGGATGGTATTCCGCCAAGAAGGGAATTGAAGCTTTGCACTTCTTACATTGTATTCGCTCCTGCTGCATAAGTGGTAGAGCTTTCTTTCAGCATTGTATTTACTTTTGTTACTCCGCCAGATGGTCGCTACTTGCCCTACTGGGGTTTGAAAGCACATCCGTGGTGTTGAGTCTTTCAGCATTGTAATTCCTTCTAGTTGTACTGACGATCCTCTTGCCATATGACAACATCTTTCTCATCTTGAGAGTGAGTGCGCATTCTTGGCAAAGAGTTACTTGCGAACTGCTGGTTTTGTTTTGGACTAACCCTAACGGGTGCTTCTTGCATTAGTGTGTTCATTGAAATAAATTGAAAAAAATTGGTCCGGTTCATTTACAAAATAATCTGTTTTGGTCCATCTTTCTCCCAAACTTTATGAGTAATAAGTTTGGAATCTTCACTCTTTGCTGCTGCAATGAAGTTACCAATAGCTACCAAGACTTGTTTTATTGACACCTTGAAGCCAACGATGAAGAAATCTCCTTGAGTCCACACTTCCCATGTGAAGAATTCATCCTTGAATCCACTTATGCTTTCATTATCAAAATGCCCTTGATGATTACTACTAACAAAACATGGCACACCCTCATAGAAATTATCTATCACCTTATGATTATACAAATCATGTGAAGATAATGGACTGTTGTTCTCAACAATATTTTCTTCATCCCTTTCGTTGGTGTCTTTATAGAATTCAAGCTCATCTTTTTCAACTTGTGGCTGCCCATCATTAGTTGCCGACCCACAAAGTGTAGCATGTTGAATACTACATTCATTTTCCATCAAAACATCTATCTCATACCTGCAAACCATTCCTTCTTGTGGCAAAGTCTCTTCCCAACTCAAGAGTTCACACTCTTGATGTACTTTCCAATCATCATCAACATATGGGATCACCTTGGTATTATGCAATGTTTCATCATTATGGAGTTCATTTATTCCTTCAACTATTTTCTTGATCTCCATGTTGTACCCCAAAATTAAAATTTTTATTCTGATTAGGTATTTTGAAGAAATAAGTAAAGAATCTTGTTAAAAGCTTGATCAAAAAGGTCAAAATTTGGGTGTGCATGTCTTATGAGAGGTTAAAGCATAAAATTTTCAAAATCGGCGGTCTTGGAGTGCATTCGGTGACAATTACAAAACCAGGATCTCGGTTTTTCATCCCTACTTTTAAGGAAAAGCTGCTATTTTAATTTTTTCCTAAAATATTAACTACGGGTTTCATAGTCAGATTTATGGTCCAAATTGATTTGATTAGCTCAAAATAAGTCCATATCGGTACAGTGTGATCGAGAATCTCAAAATAATCCAGTTTTGCCCTCACGAGTCTATTACCTTTTTGAAGCATAGCAAGAACTCAGGGGACGTGTGGAAGTGGGTTAGGTACACTTTGAAATTCCAATTCAACATTCAAGCGATACAAATGACGAGTTGGCAGTGAACAAACACAGAAGAATGAAGAAGAAGTGAAAATGTGATTTTCTAACCTTTGCCGGACTTAGAAGCGGAGGTGAAGAAAAGAGTGCCCAGCTTTTTGGAGCACCTAACTCAGCTTTTAGGGTTTGAAAATGTGCTTGATCTCTTTAGTATTCAGTCAGCTTCGTCACGCTTGTCTCTAACAGATCATCCGACTAGTCATCCTTCAGCAAATTCAGATCAAAGAGGAACATACAGAATGAAAGTTTCAAACTTGAAGATGAAAATCAAATAAAATTGACTAAGTCTGGAAGGTTTGGGCGCCCCAGGAGAGAAGAGGCGCCCAAGATTTCAAGGGGTTAAACAGATGAATTCACAAAAGTGTCTCTAACGTAATTTCTTCATAGTTGATCCAGCTTTCCAATGAGATATCTAAGCGTGTCAATTAGGTTAAATGGTCGCCCGGATATAAAGTTGAATAGAGGGTTTGTGAGGCTAAAATACAGAGATTCAAAAGCAAACAGAAAAAAATGGAAAATAAACTAACTCTGGTGAGTTTGGGCGCCCAAGCTTTTGAAGGTCTAAACTCAACTCTTTGACAAAGTTTATCCTAGAAGACCCCTCCTAATATCTTGTCAGCTACGCAACGAGCATAACCAGCAGTCAATCCAATGCCCGAATCACTAGATTTGACGAGATCATATGTAGAAGAGGAATTTATGAAGAAATTGAAGATCATAAAAATGGCTAACTTTAAAGGACAAAATGCGGCCCTTGGAGAAGAAAGGCTCCCATGAATTGAGTCAGATGAAAGATTTTTAGCCGGAGACTCCCCAGAACAATCTTCTCAGAAAGGGTCAGGCTCCGCAATGAATCCTTCAGCTCACTCATCAGATTAGTTTGCAAGTCGGAAATCGAGGTCAAAGTAGGGGGTCAAAGTTGTGAGAAGTTGAAAATATAAAAAAAATGGCTAACATTGCTTGAAGTGGGCGCCCCTGGTAAAGAAGGGTGCCCAACTTCTCATGCCTAAGATTTTTTTTTTAAGATTTTCAAAATTCGGAATTGCAAAAGAAGGAAGATGGCGTCCAAGTTCAAAGAACTGAGATTTAGGGTTTTTGGAAAATAAAAGCAAAAGAAAGCAAAGCAAAACAAAACCCTAAGTCTATTTAACACCTCTCTTTCATGTTATTTTTATTATTTTTTGCAGGTAGCATCCAAAGGAGAAAGTTGGAGCAGCAAGTTTGAAGAAATTTTTCAAGATTCAAGTGCTTAGCTCGCTGGATTTTCATCATATTTTTCAGACCAGCAACATAAACCCTTGCTTTTTCAAGCTTTTTCATCCAGAAGATCAAACGTTTCAAAGAGAAGGCCAAGGTTTTCAGTTTTCAATCATCTGGGTCTTTTCACTTCAATCTTCTGAAGGAAATTTTCAAGAACTTCATCAAGTTGTAGCAGCTGCTTTTATTTTGCATGTCAGTGAAATCCTCAGTGCATTTAGTTTTCAACCATCTGGGTCCTCTCAAATCAGTTTTGAAGAAAACCCATATCGATTTTTTATCAAAAGTTTCAAATCCTGAGGGTTGTTTGCTTTTTGATCAACCATCGGTATTTTGCCAAATCTAATCCAAGCGGAGTTTCATTTCTAATCATAATACGAACAAAACCGGTGCGACTTTTTTTTGTGAAAAATTGAAGAAATTAGAGGTTTGCTTTGTTTTCGGTATAAATTCAAAATTTTTCAAAATGGTGGAAATCTAAGGTTGTCTTGCATGAAATTAAAACAAAACCCATATCTCAAAAAATTTCAAAAATTTGTGTTGGAGCAGAAAATCAGCATTCTAAAATAGAAATTTATCAAAACTTGTCTAAACCTGGCCGGTTTGATCAATCTTCAAGTTTTCGAAATGATACACTCCCAATGTTTCAGACTAGATCAGCTCTCTATCATAATTACAGCAAAAGCGGTTAGAGCCAGGATTTGCATCACATCAGGGTGGTGTTTGATTTACCGCGCTTTGGAAGCCTTGAGTGTAACACCTCAATCGGGGAACCTAGGACCTTCTGGACTCACCATGGCGGTGTCTGTTCTATAGGTTGAGTCTTGAGTTTATGTCGGCTTGCATCAAGCATTACAACTGACTACAAAGGAGATCCGATTCGGTAGATGGCGGATTGATTTGCGATGCGAGCGATATGATCGAAAAGTGTTTTCCATTCCCCCATGGCCTAAAAGCGTTACTCTCTCAAAGGGTGAATGTGAAAAGATATGGAATATGCATAAAGATAAATATAGTAAGAAGATTGCACAGAGGTGGATGAAAGAAAAACATAAGACTTTGTCGAGCGTCCGAACTTGATGTAGCGCGGGATCATTTCAAAGTGTTGTTACCAATTTGCAATCGAGTTGGTGGAATGATAGGCCATATCTAGATGATGTAGCAAAGTTTGAAGCGGCCAATGAAGTCGAAGATTTCTTGAGATCTGTTCTTGAGATCTTTGAAGAATATTCTAAGCGGTGTTTTGCTATTAATTAGCATAGATGCAGGCAAGGACACAATTTCTTCTAGTGGATGCCCAGTCGAGGAGAGCTTTAAAACAGCAGCTTTCTTCTAGAAGCTTTTCTTTCACCTTTCTTTCTATTCTTGGAATAATTCTTATCCACATTCTTTGAAGAGAAAGAAGATAAATTGTAATAGTTGGTGTTTCCTGTTTTTCCTACTTTCTTAGGTGTTAGTTGTTATCTTCTTTTAGATTTAGAAATAAAGCTTACTTGCTGAGCAAGCCCTAGATTGTGAAAGCAAGGAGATTTTAGGGTTCCCTACTCCTCTGCTTCTCTATAAATAAGAGCCTTTGCTCATTTAGTTTTTTTAACCGTGCTAGTGAGAACAAAACGCTGAGCCTATTGTACCTTCTATTTGTTGCTCAAGTATTGTTCATTTGTGTTGTGATAAGCAAATTGTTGAGCCTGTTTAGCCAACAAGGAGTTAGTGTGATTGCTGTTTTCTATTTAATGGCAAACCAAGTTGCAAGCCTCTTTAACTGCAATTTTGTGTTCGAGCATGTTAAGTAAGCTTTGTTCAGTTTGAGTAATAAAATCATGAGCTCCTTTGCCTTGGTCCAAAATCTCAGATTTCCGTTATTTATGTTCTACTTTTATGATCTTGATTTCAACTTGCATTGAAGTGTGTAGATGTTTGTTGAGAGAGAGTTTATTGAAGTATTTTGTCAGAAATCAATCTCGTTCATTTCTAGTTTCTCTTGCTCTGCTTATTACTTGAGAAGTTAGAAACGTCTTTAGTTTAAGTTAGTCGTAGTTGAAGGTCTTAAATCATAAAATCTCAGCTGCGGCGTTTGTGTTTAATAAACCTTGTGCTCTAAGCTGATCAAAAAGATAGGCAACTTAGTTCTTAGTTTACTTTCTTTCAACACCATCAGCAAGAGGGAGCTTCCCCTCCTAATTTGAAGAAGCAGTTTATCGTGCATAGCGATCCCGTTCAAATATGCATTTCCAAAGATGCAATTTAAACACCAACCTCCATAATCCTTGTATTAGCTTCTTGTTCCTTAAGGGTGGTTGCAATAGATGAATGACTTTCTGCTTTGCATAAAGAATGATGGGCTAAGGTAAAATCAAGGCGAAGCCTATCCATCTCTCCCTCCTTCTCTTGGTAGGCATCATAGGTCTCCTCTGCAAATTTAATAGCATTATCTCTATCTAAGAGCAAGTGCAAATAATCTGATTTTATGGATTCCAATGCCTCTTTGATGGACTACATCTTGGAAAGAGTGTCCATCTTTAACTCCATTTGGTTTCTCTTCAAACTGAAACTTCCAACAGAGTTTTTCAATGAAATGGTATGTGCTATCAAATCTTGATAACACTTTAACAATCTTCTCTTCTAAAACCAATAAATTATCCTTCAAATTTTGCAACTCTTTAGGCCCTTGATCCCAATCAGCAAAGAGGCTTTGCTTATCAAACATCAATTTTTCTGATTTGTTTTCATTGACATGATTTTCAAAAACAGCTTCCTCTCTTATTTTTTCATTGCATAATTCCTGAATAGAAGGCTTGTCAACAATATCTTTAAGCAATGAATCATCAGAAGATTCCCTTGCTTGCTCCTCTAAGCATTCCGGTGTCAAAACCCCTAGATCCCATGGTCTCATGAATATCTGATTTTGTTTTGAACAACTATGGCCAACAAACTCTTCATGGAAGGTTAGTCTCTTGAAGACATCACCTTTAGAAACATCTACATCAAACACATTGGAGTTATAACAATAATGGGCTCTATCATTAGGAACATCTAACTCAACAAAATTTGCCCCAAAAACATTTTGAAGTAATTTTGACGTGGGAAAGTCCCACTCATATTCTAAATTATCATCAAAATAATGAACATGCTCCAACTTAGTTGTTGTTTTAAGATTTTCAGCAACTTCAAACTCTTCATCAACTGCATTTCTTTCGAATAAATCAATCTAAAGGTCTACCATACTTTCCTCTTGATTAATGAAATCTTCTTTTTCAAATAGCAGCTTTGTAGGTTTATCTCTCTCCATTTCAACATGTTCTTTATCTGTAAACTCAAGTGAACCAATTTGATAGTCTTCTAGCTTGGGAACTTTCTCTACATCATTAGAGACAATTCTACTCTCATTTTCAAGTGCATTAGTATCTGTATCTTGTCCTTTCACGTTCTCATGCTCTTCTTGTGTGTAACTTGGAGAGGCAACCAAACAATCTTCTGATTTTAGATCATTCTTCTCTTCAGTAAAGGAAATTTCTACATTATTCTGAACTGTCATATTCAAAAATGGTTTCAACTTTTCTTCACATTGACTGAAAATTTCTTTGACTAGCAAATTAGCAGTGGAAGAAATCTGCTCTTCATGTTCATAGGCATTCTTGAGAAGGGATTGGACACTTTCGGGAAGAGAATCAACTTCTTTGATGGTGTCAATTAGAATGTCCTTAACAGCTGCAAACACCTCCTCTTCCTGCTTACTCCAAGTTGAAGTGAAGAGATAATCAAACAACTGGTAAATCTGATTTTCCATCTCCAATTCAATTAGAAGGATGCAAGTTCTTACTTCTGAAAATGTTTTTAAAACAACAGCTCTTCTTGAAAACAATCCACTCCCAGTTTCGTCCAAATCTTGGAAACTCTCCACAATCATACTTAATATGATCTTCATGGTTTCTTTATCATAGGGCAATTGTGGTTCCACAATTCTTATCACTTCTATGAAGCAAGAAGAAATTAGCAATTTGGTTTCTTCATCTGGATGTCTCAGCCAATAGGGCTGATTCAAAGAGGTTACTATAGGTGCTAACGCGAGCTGCATCTCCTTTGAATGTGATTGTTTCACTTGCCTCAAACATTGTTCTAACAAATGAAGAATGTTCTCTTCATTTTCCCTTGACTGAAATTCTTTGTCAAGTCTTTTTCCAACCATATAGAGAGTCTCTGCCAACTTCATCTCTTCTTCATTAGCCATGCCTAATTGCCAACTTTCAAATTGAACTCAAAACTGCCCACGGGTTTAATAACTGTTGATTTTAAGCACGATAATCAAAACATACTGGCAAAGAATTCTCTTTCTTCATTACAAGCACTACAGCTGGAGCAAAATGAGTTTCTCGGTTCCTCAAAAACACTGAAAAAGCATTAATCTCAAGCCACTGAAACTGAACTCTGGGCTGACCTCTGGTGTAGAATCTAATTCTTCTGTCACTCATCTGTCACATGAATCCGTCTTTCTCATAGGATGGCAAGATCTTCTGCTCTGATACCACTGAAATATGCCTACCAATTTTTTCCTTAAATTTCCACAACACAAGCCAACACTTCGCCAATTGATTAGCGTTAGCTCCCAAAAGATAATCAAATCAAATGCACTCAACACCAAGAATGTTCACCAAGATCCTTTAGAAGGCAAGGTGATAACATATGGCAGAGGAAATTGAACTATAACTGAAAAGTAAATTACAATTGAATGTAAATAGGTAGTGAACCAGTCATGAAAGATTTTCCACGCTACCACTTGATTAGTGGGGGGAAAGCATTACAATGTAAACAAATTCATCCGGTGTGGTAGGCATCCACTCAACAGTGGGAATTCTCCACTTAATAGTGGGTGATAGATGTAAATACAAATTAATTTCCTCCACACTGGCGGTAAACCATCCAGGGGTTATAATATTTGTATTAGAATTCACAAGTAAATGCAGTAACAACAATGGTTGGATTAGTACTATTAATTCACAACCTTACAATCAAAGAAAACTGCAAATTACGAGTGTTACAATGAGAATGAATGCAAATGTGTGAAGGATGAATCTTCCAAATTTTAAATCTCTCAAATACTGAAATTGAAGCCAAAAACTGAACTTATTGAAGTCTGATAACAAAAACCAGCATACTGAAAATGTCAACCAACAAACAAAAAACCACATAAATGCTCACAACTTCATCAATATACCTCCAAACGTGATGAAACAAAGTGCAAAGGCTCTTTGGAGGATAGGTGCCCAAGTTGCAAAATGTTGAAACAGTTTCAAACCACCTTCAATTATTTGGCACAAACTCCAATGCCCAACAAGAATGGTACGGCCTGTTGGAGGTGTGATTTTGCAATATAAAAATAATGACTTCGAATTAAATTGTAATCTCTTGTGGAAAGGGACGCCTTGTGCCAAGAATCACTTTTCCAAAATACCTAGAACAATATTTTAATTATTCAAAATGCTGCTCATAAAAAACACTTTCAGCTGTAGACACACCAGCAACTCAGAACTTGAAAAACATCACCAAAAATTTGCCACTTGAAAGCTCAATCTGCTAGTCTGGATGAGAAGCAGCCATGAAGCCAACTAGGTGTTATCTTTCAAACACGAAATTGGTTAATTGCTAGGAGGTAAGCATTCCTCGAAGTTGAATTCGTAATGTCATTTCAACAGCATAACTTTAGCATAAACAATGGATGATAAAAGCTGGAGTAAAACTTCTCTTTTATAGAAAAAGAGGTGACTCTTCAAATTCCAAGAGTGGGACGCCAAAAGCCCCATTTGAAATATTTTCAAATTCAAAAATTATTAAATTCTCCTCAACGTGGCATCCATCTCTTCAAGGCATAAAAACTTTATTAAATATTTAATTTCTCCTTGATGAAGGTGTCCCCCTTCATGGTCACATTTAAACACAACTTAAAGTTAATGAACTAGGCCAAGGGGTCAATTTGAAATTAAAACATTAATGCCTTGAAATATATTATTTCACTAAAAGAATGCTTTTGAAGCCAAAAATCACACCCAAGCAACTGCTCCAACTGAAAATGACTTATTGAAATGCTGACAACTGATCACTGCCAAAAATAGAATTTACTAAAAATAGTAAATTCCGAGAAATGCCAAAAACCACCAAACGAAGGAAACCCTAATTTCACTTTTGATTAGCCTACGGATTTCTAGAAATAGGCTATCAGTTACAGAAAAGCTTATGGCCAAAATGGGGACATTACATAAACAATCCAAATAGATTTCAGCAACAACTATCCCATTGAAAGGGAATGTTCCTCATGCTTTGATTTTCCATTGAAACTTGAACTTAGAATCTCTCAAATTCTCAACTCAAAGTCCATCAATGTTTTTAACTCCATCATCCACTTATATGCAAAATCAAGGAAAATTTACTTGAATAATAATAGCTAAAATTGTGGCTCAAATAGTTGTTCTTTTCTTTTGTACTAGCAAGTCTTTATTATCTAATGGAAAAATATTTAACACTCCCTTTACTCTTTTACAAATCTGCTAAATAGTTATCAATGAGAACATTTCAATATCATTTATGGTTTTTTGAGACTGAAGATTTTGTTTCAAAAGCATTTTCTATTACTCTATCTTGAGCTATTTGATTCAAAACCTATTAAGTTGAACCTTGCAATTGCTTCTTTTTTCATATAATTTCCCTTTCACTGTAATGTCCTCTTCTTAGTAGTAGTCCCATTAGATGACCGTTCGCCTATCTTGGAGGCCCGCAGGCTAGTCATAAGTGAAAATTAGGGTTTCCTATTTTCTAGGAGTTTTCTTTTGAGCTTTCAGGGGATTGTGTGTAGGAGTTTTGTAGTGGGATTTTTGGGTCTTTTTGGGTTTTTAGAGGGCTTCAAAATGGTATAATATGCATTTGCATTAGATGACTTTTTCGGACTTGCTATTTTTAGTAAGCTATGATGGCTGCCTGGTTTGTGCTCTAACGGAGTTTGGAGTCACTATTTTTAGCAATATGCTATTTTTAGTAAGTGCTATTTTTGGCAGTGCTATTTTTAGTAGCAGTTCAGCAATTAACATTCAGTGTCTATTTCTGGCAGGGCAGAAGTTACAGTTGTGTCTCCAGCATTCTTGGAGCCTGTTTTGGCAGGTTGATGACTTAAGTGATTTTATATTATGCCTTTTTGGACCCCAATGCCTAGTGTGATGACTTCAAGTTGTTTTAATGTTGGGTTTTCTAACTTGGACGCCACATTTGGAAATATGTTTGATTTTTTACAAAGTTATATTGCTTAAGTCATTTTGGGAGCCCAAGTCAAGACAAGTCAAATGCAAATTAAAAGAATATTTTAATCTCCTCTTTTGGGAGTCCCCTTTGGAGGGAGAAGGTGATTCAAATTCCTAGGTTGAGAGTTCTATATATATAGGGCCTTGCCTTCTCATTTGGTTGTCCATTGCTTATCATAACGAAGTGCTGTTGAAATTGTTGTAGAACTCTTGCTTCGAGGAATGTATACCTCCCAGCCTTTATCAGTTTCGTGTTTGAGAGATAGTGCCTAGCTAATCTAAGACTGCTACTTCATTCAGCGGTTGCAGATAGAGCTTCACTGGAAATGGCTTCATTCGATGCCTTCTGAGTGTGGTAGTTAGTTGCTTTTAGTTTCTGCTGTTTGGAGTGTGTTTCTTTCAGTTTCTTGTTGCTAGTTTGGTGCTTGGCTGAAGCACGTTTTTGCTCGTACTGTTTTGAGGAGTGGAGCGATTTTTGTGGGCATTGTTTCATTTGATTCCTATCTCCTAGGCGCTCCTATGCTCCAGATTTCATGATTTATGGTGGAGAGCTTTATTTTTACTAGAGGTCGCCCTTCTCAGGGAGGCCATACCACTTGTTGAGGCTGCATTGGAATGCGTGCAAAAAACTAAGTGCTGATTGGATTGGTCTTGCTGTTGTGATTGGGACACCTAGCATATTGGAATCTATTGCTTCCAGTTTGAGGTCAATCGAAGAAGATTTGAGGGAGATACAAGCGTTTTGGTGTTCCTAGGGCTTGTTGGTCTGATTTTTTGATCGCTGCAATTCTATATCAGATCTGGTATTTCCTCCATTTTGCCATAGTTTTCATGTTAAATATCTTTGTATTTGCATTGGAGATTATTGTTTAACATTCTGGCTATCAAGTTGATATGTATACCTTCATTTCAGTGCTTAAGTTCCTAACATTGTAAGGCTGATTCAGTAGTACTGTTCAGCATGTCCCCTTCTCATCAGTGATCAACATAGCCATTCATCAGTCTATTCCGGAACCCGTAGACTGGAATGAGGTGAAAATTAGGGTTTCTTGGCTTGGAGTTTTGTGGCATTTCACATTATTTACTATTTATAGTAAATTCTTTTTATGGCAGTATGCAGTTGGTTGTCTTCAGTCATCACTTCAGTTGAGCATGTTATTTGTTGTTTCAATATTTTCCTCTCAAGCCTTAATTGATGAAATTTATTGATTAAAAGGCATAAGTGTTATATTTTTCAGTTGACCACCCCTTGGCCTAAGGATATAACTTGTAAGTTGTTTTAAAAAGGGGTCATGAAGGGTACGCCTTGTCATAAAGAGATATTAATATTTTATTTTTTGAACTTATGCTTGGAGGAAAGTGGACGCCACTTTTATGAAGAGTTATATTTTATGAAATTTCAAAAGTAAGAAGAATTCAAAAAGGTGTCTCTTGGCGTACTGCTTGGAAGTTGATGAGTTTCTCAGTTTTTATAAAATGAAGACATTGCTCCAGCATTGGGTATCCATTGTTTACCTTATTGTTATGCTGTCAAAATGACTATGGACATTTTGCTGTTGCTTCGAGGATGCTACCTCCTAGCCCCTTCCCAATTTCGTGTTTGAAATACAACACCTAGTTGGAACATTGCTGCTTCTCACATCAGACTAGCAGATTGAGCATCATAGATTGAAGAATTTTGGAGAATTTTCACAGTTTTGAGTTCCTGGTTTTTGCTACAGCTGAAGCTAAGTTTTGTTCATATCTTTTAGAGTGAATTTATTTTTGTTCTGGGTACTTTGGCTATCCATCTGTTGACTGAAGGCGCCCCCTTTCTCAAAATATTGGAATTTAATTCCAAGTATTTATTTTATACTTGCAAAATCGAACCTTCAAGGAGGCCGTACATTTTCAGCTGCATTGGGAATTGTGCCAGAAATTAATGAACGTGTTTTGCTGCTGTTTCTTCCTCCTGGTTTGGTCGCCTATCTTCTGAGAATCATTTGCAACAAATTTCAGTCAATTTGGAGGTGAAATGAGTGAGTTATGAATATTTTACTGTTTCCCAGTCTGCTGTTATAAATTTCCAGAATTCTGATTTTTATATCAGATTGTTGCAATTTCCAGTTTTTGGCATATACTTCAGTATTTGAGTGTTATAGCATTGTAAAAGTTCATACTTATATCTAAGGTTCATTCCTTATCAATTGTACTTAGTAATTTGCAGAGTTTTATTTGTAAGGTTGAGATTAAGCATTACTAATCCAACCATTCTTTCATTTCTGCAATTTACTTTCTGTTCTATCATTAAATTACCCCTGGATGGTTTACCGCCAGTGTGGACAATCTATTTGTAACACTCTTATACCCACTTCATAGTGGTGAATCCCCACAGCTCTGTGGATGCCCGCCGCAGCGGATGAATTGTGCTTAATTGTAATTTTTCCCCCCACTGTTTGGTGGTAGCGAGGAAATGTTTTCTATGGCTGGTTATCCGCCTATCAGTTTATAATTTCAATTTTCTAGACTCCGTCATATGTTAGCACCTCGCCCTCAGTGGGATCTTGAGTGCACATTCTTGACGTTGAGTAGTTCTTCAATTCAAGTTCAGTTTCTTCAATTTAAAGTTCAGTTTCAGTTTGAGGCTAACGCTAATCCAATCATCTATTGCTGGTTATGTTGTGTTACTTCTTCGAAAAAATTGGTTAGCATATTTCATCAACTCATTCTATTTTGCACTTTGCTTTCATTCCCACTGAAAAGTGGAGGTTGGCTTGCTGCCTAAGCAATTTCATTTTAGTACTTTACTTTCATTGTAGCCATTGAAAAGTGGAAGAGGTTGGCTTGCCACCTAAGTACTTTCATTTCTATATTGGTCGGCTTGCCGCCAATATCATTGTATGTCTAGCTTTCCAGTTTAGCTAACAAGATCCCCTTTTCACCATATGTTCTCACCTTGCCCACACTGGGATCTTGGTGATCAAAAAGTGGAGGGTTGCATTTTAGTTTGTTTATCTTTCTTTAAGCTAATGTTAATGGGTGAAATTTTTGTGCTAAAAGAAAAAAAAGGGGGATATTTCACTCACACTCTCATATAGTGTTCTTTGACATTGTTCTAGAAATTGAAGTATTGTTAAATCACAAATATGAATTAGTTGATTCCCGTCTTTTAATTTATGATGTCTGCTCAGCAAAGGTAAATTGTCTTTTTAATGACTTTCTTGAGCTTGAGGATTTTGTGATCCTAGTGTTAGATTTATGATCAGATGTAAAACATAGAAATTTAATTCAAATCAAACACAATAACACATTATATACCCTGGGAAAACCTTCCACTTGAGGGAGAAAAACCCAGCAACAAATATCTTTTATATATAAGTAAACAATGGCAACAATACTCTTTACAATGAGGCCAATCTCAAGGCCTATATTCAGCACCAACAATGGCGACAATAACAGATAGCAATCTGCCCTTCCTTAAACTCAGATCTACACTTGATGAATTCACAATCAGCTTCTTGAAGAAATTCGCACTTGAGAGAACTCTTGATAATCGAACTTGCTTGATATCGAATGAGGAGGGAAAGACCTTGTATATATGCATTTTGATAGAGAGGTTGCACCTCTTCAAGAGGAAGGTCGGCCATCATAAGAAAATATAATTACAAGTAATAATTGCTAATTACAAGGAAGGTCGACCAAGATGGAAATTACATTGTTGCCATGTGAAGTGCCCCTTCACATTAATTATCACAAATAAATGAATAGCCGGTAAGCTATATGAATTTATGTCTTCACTCATGGCTGGAAGGATGAGCCCGAAGCTGCTATAACATCAACACTCCCTCTTAGCTAGGGAGAAATACTTCCAGCTACATAAGACATATCACCTCATCGTGATGTCAACCACAATGGCTACTCCCATATGTGGAAAGAAGAGATATCACTTCACCGTGATATCAACCATCATGGCTACTCCCATGGATGGTAAAAGTGCACAAGTGCTCATCACTCAACGTGATATCATCACCTCATTGTGACATTCACCATGGCTACTCCCAGAGGGTGAAAAAGCACAAGTACAAGAAAATCATCACGGACTCTCTCACGTGATGCTATCATGGAGTCACACACATGACATCTGCCATGGCTACTCCCAGAGGGTGGAAACAAGGGCTTTCACCTCAAATCTCTCTCAAAGAGAAATGCATTAACAAGGGCTTACACCGCAAATCTCTCTTAAAGAGAAATGCATTAACAAGGGCTTACACCTCAAATCTCTCTCAAAGAGAAATGCATTAAAGATCACTGATACTGAGACTCCCTCTCAGCTAGGGCTTCATTCTCCACCATACCACGCTTGTCTCAAAAGTACACAAACTTTATCCTGGAGAGAGGCTTGGTGAGAATGTCTGCCATTTGCTCATCAGTGTTGATGTACTTCAACTGGATTGCTTTCCTCAATACCATATCTCTGATATATTATTCTGTCAAGAAACACTGGATTGACAGAAGGCTTCACACAACTTTGATTATCACAATGAATGACAGTTGGCTCCACTAATTGTTCAAACAATCTTGCAAGGAGCTTCCGAAGTCACATTGCTTCTCGAGCTACCACACAAGCTGCAATATACTCGGCCTCTGCGGTGCTTAGTGCCACTGAAGACTGCTTCCTGCTACACCAGGAGATCATCGCAGACCTCAAACTGAAACAACATTTAGAGGTGCTCTTCCGATCAGTGACACACTCTGCCCAATCAAAATCAGTATATCCATGCAGCTTCAAGTCCACACCTGAAGAATATCTAAAGCCATATCCAACTGTGCCACGCAAGTATCTCAGGATATGCTTCACTGCAACTAGATGTATTTGCCTTGGTTCACACATGAATTGACTAAGTGCACTCACTGCATAGCAAATATCCGGTCTAGTATTGACTAGATACATCAACGATCCAATCAACTGCCTGTACATCAATGGAATCCACCAGATCTGAACTAGCTGCAACCTCTTTCAACTTATGCAAGTTGGTCTCCATAGGCGTAGACATGGATTTGCAATCTATCATACCAAACCTCTTCAAAATATCAATGGTATACTTCCCTTGACTTAGAATGATTTCATCAGGCTTCTGCCATACTTCTAAACCAAGGAAGTAATGCATGTATCCAAGGTCCTTCATTTCAAACTCAAAAGCTAACTCCTTGCATTTGATAATGAGATGATCTTCTCCAGTAAGAAATAAAGAGCCAAGATCAACTAGATCACCATCTTCTTCAGGTTCAATAGGCTCCCTTTGAATCTTCAAGTACATGCATCAACCTTCTGACCTCTTCGTCCAAGATTTCCTGCAATGCTTGCCTTAGAGAAAGTTTTCCAGAGCACACCTCTGATATAGAAGAGAGTTCAAGATTGTCCTCCTGGACCTCAACCTAGATTACTCTATAGGTTTGTGGAGCTACCAATGTCAAATACAGATAGATTATCTTGTGCAATTCTGTTCTCAGCAGCTGAAAAGGTCTTCCAAGGACTTTATCATTGGCCTTGCAACGCTGCAACCTTCATTTCTTCTCAGTGAGTCACAGAACTCCCTCTTGATCCTTGCCTCAGAGATTGCAAAAAAGACTTCTGGAAGTGAACTCTCTCTAGCCACCAACTCAATCCCATGGCTGCAAGTTGTGACTCCATGCTTGATCATTTCTTTGGTCGGCATGACTTCCTCACAAGATGCCTGAAGCTCTTCCTCCTTGTGCAACCTCTCATTACTTTCTTGCTCCTCGATTTGTCCTGGAAGCGTTATAGAGAGAGATAACTAACAGTTTATAACTATCCAAAGAAATATCAAGGCTATAATCATACAAGGTTTACTATCTCAAGTTATAGCATGAACACATAAGAATTTATGAACAATATTAAAAACATGAATAAAGAAATCAACAAATACGTGAAATATGTAGCAAATTTCAAAAGATCAGAATGAAGGGATAAAGAACTTATCTTTATTGAATTCTGATATAATTCTTTCTTCCATCTTTTACTCCTCTCGAGAATGCTAAAATCAGCACAACAAAAGACAATCTGCACAACTACAGATTTCTTGAATGCATTATGCAGTTAGCATGAAGAACCAACCCTCTCCAAGAGTCGAGGCTCTATCACAGTTCATGCATTGGAGAATGATATCGATGTGACCCACTAATCACCATCGAAATTGTAGTTCTCTTTTTATTTCAGAGTCACACTCAAAAATCTTCACAACTAGCATGAAAATAACTTGCAATGAATAGTTTGAATTTTCAAAGGATCTTATGCCAGTGAACACAATTCAAGAGAAAACACGATCTCTCTTTACTAATCACACATGATCCAAATAAATGATATGACTGAAATTCAGCTTAGAAAGGTGATTTCAAACAAAACAAAGAATACTTATCTCTTTAAATATTCTGATGGATGCAATTATTGGACACAGTATGATATGCTGCTCTTGCGCTCAGATTAGTCCACAACCTTCATGGCTTGAACACAGGCCCATGACTTAGAATTGGCAGGGTTAATTTTGAACATGGTCTTTGACCGTTCAAATTTATCGATGCGCTCCGATTCCAGCCAGCTTATGATCTGCAGACAGTTTTCAAGGGTTCCACGACCTCCTACAACTTCCCACGATATTCACAATATCACAATGATAACGAAGTTACGTGAAATAATAAACCTGATATTTCAGTGATGACTTCCGCACAACTGAAGCAACCATATCCAAGGTATACCCAGCCTTATGCCTTGACGATCATGAGTTTGGTTCTATGTCAAGATCATAAGGTAATTGCCAACTAGGAAGTTTGCTCAGATTGACACTAGCCCCGTCGAGACTCAATGCTCGACCTTCTTACTATTGATTGACATGATTGTTGGTCGAGTGGGATCCACACACAGTAGACTCGACCAAGCCTGGCCACACCTAGTTTTCTCCCAGCGTATACTGCAATTGACTAAATCCGAATTTTGATAGAGAATATCCAAATTATGTCCTTCAGGTGCGAGATAGCTTAGATCATCGAATTACCAAATGTCGCTATTTCAAATTCCCCGATTCAGAACAAATGAGTTGTCACCCAATGACTGGCTTGTGTGATTGATTGTTTGGGTTAGATACCTTAGTGATAGATCGTGGCTTCAACAATGGTGGTGACTGGAGTAATCGTGCCCACTAAGCTTGTCGTTCCTGCATAGGGGATATTGTTGGTGGTGGCTAGAGCCTAATCTCGGCCACATTGTTTGCCCTTAATTGCCCCACCTTCCAATGCTTCCTCCTTTGACTGAAACTAATTTTGAAGACCTGCAGGGATTTCGTCCCACAAGATCCCATTTCTCTGCTTTCATCGTCATGAAAAAGTAGAACCATCTCGAGTCCTTTATCTTTTTCTAGATTTGCTGAAGCTTCCGATACTTAATTTTGCTTCTTCAAGTATCGATACTTTAATGCTTCTCCAAGAAGATTTTTCTATGACATCTTCTTAACAAGAAACGATACCAGATGAGAATTTCACAATATACACTTGCAAATCAGAATGTTGCGATATCCCATCTAGGGTAGAAAAGATAAAGATTGGCGATATCCCTAGAGGCTCCAATTGCACAGACTTTGCCATATCTGATCAGACCTTTTCTAAACCCGCTCTGATACCATGTTAGATTTATGATCAGATGTAAAACATAGAAATTTAATTCAAATCAGACACAATAACACATTATATACCCTGGGAAAACCCTCCACTTGAGGGAGAAAAACCCAGCAACAAATATCTCTTATATATAAGTAAACAATGGCAACAATACTCTTTACAATGAGGCCAATCTCAAGGCCTATATTCAGCACCAACAATGGCGACAATAACAGATAGCAATCTGCCCTTCCTTAAACTCAGATCTGCACTTGATGAATTCACAATCAACTTCTTGAAGAAATTCACACTTGAGAGAACTCTTGATAATCGAACTTGCTTGATATCGAATGAGGAGTGAAAGACCTTGTATATATACATTTTGATAGAGAGGTCGCACCTCTTCAAGAGGAAGGTCGGCCATCATAAGAAAATATAATTACAAGTAATAATTGCTAATTACAAGGAAGGTCGGCCAAGATGGAAATTACATTGTTGCCATGTGAAGTGCCCCTTCACATTAATTATCACAAATAAATGAATAGCCGGTAGGCTATATGAATTTATGTCTTCACTCGTGGCTGGAAGGATGAGCCCGAAGCTGCTATAACATCAACACCTAGAGGCCAACTTGGATAGTCATGAGGTTGAACGACTTAGGAGAGGCTTTGAACTAGGAGATTCATCATCAAGATCTGCAACCCTCTAACATAGCTCTATTTGTAGTAGCAAGAGTCATTGGCTACATTTGATTTTTTGGAACTTTGTACTCAGTTCATAGGTTGACTTTGTACAAACTATATTGTAATTGAAATTTTATCAACCGTAACC
This sequence comes from Sequoia sempervirens, assembly GCA_007258455.2. Lineage (NCBI taxonomy): Eukaryota > Viridiplantae > Streptophyta > Pinopsida > Cupressales > Cupressaceae > Sequoia > Sequoia sempervirens. The sequence continues at coordinate 11,095 of VDFB02145609.1, read as the reverse complement.
ATTTAGTTGTTATTTATGCACTATGAAGTATGCTCCGTGCAATGCAATGCAATCAACAATATGAACATAAATAAAAAAAATCTTTTTTTCTACAATTCATGGGTTAAACTCTCTATTTTATTTGCTCTCTATATCTCTATGCTATGGAAATGCTCTTAAATTTCAAAATAAAATAGTTTTTGTCTCTTTTTCTACAATTTTTTATGTTTTTTAAAATATGATTTTTTCCCAATTTTTTCAAAAAATCCTATACTTTTTGGTTTGCTGATTTTTTCCCCAAATGATTTTTGCTGCTATGATTACAATATTGTGAAGGACATAGATGCAGTTTCTAAAAATCTTGATTCAAGGCCAAAAACTCGTGGCAAGGCTTGTGAGGAAGTAAATTTGGCTCTCATGTGCATAGTGATACAAAACAAAGAGCTATAAATTGTGAGGTAGGCTCTTGAGTCAGCCTTGGAAAGATGCCATAACGTAGAATATTAGGCTTCGATGAAAAACAACACTTGGGAACTTCTTGATCTTCCACTAGGGAAGAAAGCTATCAAATGCAAATGGGTCTTCATGATAAAATACAAGGCAGATGGTTAAGGGCTATGCACATAAGGAAGGCTTTGACTATGAGGAAAATTTTGCATCCACTGCAAATTCAAGACCATGAAGATGGTTTAGGCAATGACAACTCAGTTTGGGCAGAAGGTTCATCAAAGGGATGTTAAAAGTGATTTCTTGAATTGAGATCTCAAGGAAGAAGTCTATATGACTCAACCAAAGAGGTGTATTGGACTTGGTAAGGAGCAGAAAGTGTGCAGGCTTGTGAAATCCTTCTATGGTTAGAAGCAGTCTCTTAGAGCTTGGTATATCAAGATCGATGAACATCTCCTCTGTATGGATTGACTAGGAATGCTTATTATCCCAATCTCTACCTTAAAGAGCAAGGGAGATATTGTGGTTTTGATAGTATATGTTGATGATTTGGTTATTATTAGGAGTTCTTAGAAGGTGATTGAAGCAACAAAAAATTATCTCAAATGATTGTTCGACATGATAGATCTTGGCTTACTACATTATTGTCTTGGATTGAAAGTATGGTAAAGGAAAAATCATATATTTGTAACTTAGATGAAATGAAATATGCCAAGTTGCTACTCGAGAAATTCTGGATGGAAGATTGTAAACCAATGTAAATAGTAACAGAGATAGGTTTGTAGCTTTCACAAAATGATCCATCACCATAGGTAAATGCAACTCTTTACTGTCAATTGATTGGGAGTCTCATTTAATCTAATCTACACAAAATCAGATATCAGCTATAGTGTCAAATATCTTTCGAGGTTCCTGCAAGAAACTAAGGTGTCTTACTAGAAAGAAACAAAGTAGTTGTTGAGATATGTTCGTGGTTTATGCTTTGCTTTACAAATAGGAATTGACTTAATTGAATTGAAACTATACTAGGAAAGGAAATGCTTTTAAATAAATGAGGTAATAAAGGGCTTCCTTGGTTCAAAGGTCGGTTAGTCAAATGCTAGACTTTAGAGCAAGAACAGGAATAGATTTTGACATAGTCATTGCTTTGACAGAATACAACACTTAGGACATTATTGAAAATGTGGTAGAAACAGTTCAATTGTAGCAACATCGTTTGTAGGTACAACTACAAGATCTTTTGTATTAACCATAGAGGAAACTACAAAATGCAATGATGAAGATTGAAAGTAGCAAATGAGGATGTATTCTAAATAATAGCTGAAACAATTAGCTTAAATTAATAGATAGAAAGAAGTGCGAAACTAGTGAGTTGTTTGGATTTGGAAGAATGATCAACATCTAACCTGTTTTTGGGACAAGGGGAAAATGTGGGACTGCATAGGAGTTTATTGAAATGGTCAGACCCCTTTTAAATCTTTCAATTTCCATGGGCAGTTAGAGAAACTTTGTGTGTGCACTTATCCAAGCATGCTCTATACTAGGAAGGTAAGTGAATAGTATGTATAAATAATAAATTACAAAACCGTAAGTCTTGGATGTTGAACTCAAGGTGAAAGGCACAATGAAAATATTAACAAAGTAATGTTTCAGTTCAATTAAACATGTGATTAATCCAATAAGATTAATGTAACAATGGAGAAGCAAACATAAAATATACAAACCATATGAACACTAGCTGTGTGGAGAAACTCTTGTGGAAAAATCTCCACTGCTAAAGAGACCCAAGTGTGAATTCAATCCTCTTATCCCTCTGATAGTAATCTGACAACATAAGAGTACCTGCAAAAGAACCTTACAAACTTCTATCCCATGTCTCCAATACATGGAAAATTCAGAAACTAGAAACCACCTAGTGGTATATCAAAAGTATGAGTCAAAACCATGAGTCATAGCAAAAATTCAACACCCTCATTATAATGGTCAAGCAACCACCTAGAATAGTAACTCCTCTTACACCTCTTACATATCTTACACCTCTCTCATGCATCATAGGTTCCATCATAATGGTCAAATTGACAAATTTTCTAAATTTAAGTGCTCCATGAGGGTATTCAATGTTTGTGTCATAAAATTTGTTAGCATTTTAATTCGCACCTTTCAGTGTGACACAAAATAGAATAGATGTGTGGTACAACTACTTGTCAAACTAAAAGGGGAAGCTCTTTGTAAACAAAAATGTACTTGCTTATTACAATCTGTACAATGTTTTCTTGGGTGGTTTATGGTCAGGTTGAATAAAATTAAATGTGTATCTTTTTGGATTTGTCTAGGGCAAAAGGTTGACACACACTTCAATGCAAAGCAAAAGATTTTAATGCTTTTTAACTGAAAACTAAAAAATAGAGACTGAACAATGCAAGTACACAAAGATTGAATGGTTTAAACAAATAAGTTTAACACAATCATTATAGTCAAAGCTACAAGAGACCAACCTAAAACTTACTGCAATACAAAGCATTCAGTAATTAAGTGATATTTAACTCATAGATGTACAACACATAAGCCATAACACCTCATAGTAATTTAAAAGCAAAAATAGACATACTAAGTTCCATTGAATGAATAATGAATTTTGGATAAACAATGCTTAGTGAACAATAATTTCAACAAGTAGGCATGAGAATTACCATTAGAAAGCTGAGTGCAAATGGCACTTGTATATAATGTTTACCAAACTATTGTAGGAAAATAAATAAAAAACTAACTACTAATTTTTTTTTAGGAACTGATCGCTTGCATGTAGTGTAAGTTTTATTATAAAATCTTATCCACGGACTAAAACTAAAACCATGAATTCATTAGATAAATTGATGGTAAAAATTATTACAAATTAAGACTTCGAAGTCACATATATTGCATGACAAGAGATACAAAGATAGATAATCTAAAAATAGTTGACTTTGGGCTAAAAATAGAGTTAACTAAAAATAGCATGGGATATAGGTAGTGTCAGCTAAAATAACATGGGCTATAAATAGTGAAGGCTAAAAATAACACATTTTAGAATATGTTTCTATCCTTGAATGGTGATGAGCTATTTTTAGCATGAGTTGAAAATAGACTTTTGAATTGACAACTTTGGATGGCTTTGATGATTTTTTAGCTTTCCTTTGATCATGACTCATAATAATCTTCTAAAGACATCTAAAAAACCTTGAAAATACACTATTAGTTTGAATCCCCTTGATAGGCACACACTTTTGCTTTACACATGCACCAATAAATTATAAAAATAGGCTTTGAACTTGCACCATTTGATTTCCTTTGTATAGGGGCACACTTCACTAGTTGAGGTACGTACTTGCACCCTAGATGTGCACCTGATAATTGGATTTGAAAGTTGAGTGTGAAATTAGATTTTCTTATGTGAGGTATGTATTTGCATTTCAAACACACTTGATTACTAGGCATCTTTCACTGTAATCTCTCCTTGAAGAGCATGGACTTGACTCTAAGTGCACACCTGAGTGTGTAGTCCTTTAATTTCGAAATTGATTTGAATTTGAATATTCTTTGGTGAGGTGTGTACTTGCATAAAAAATGTGCACCTAATAACTAGGATTTTTTGATATTTGTATTTTGAATTCACTCCTTTGTTGACATGCATACTTCTCTAGGAGACCCCCTTTGATCTCCACTATTAGGTGCATCCTTGATGCTCTCATGCACAACTATACATTGTGATTTTTGAACATCTATATTTTTCCTTTGATGAGGTGTGCCCTTCAGCTCTAGGAGCACACTTAATGATTGTGCTTTCAACCTTTGTATTTTTTTCCTTTGTGAAATGCACACTTATGCATTATATTGGCAAATTTTCAATTCGAAACCAAGCACTCTTCCTTGAGGTGCACAATTCTGAATGTAACATAGATTTCAATTTCCCCCTTATAGGTGCATGCATCTCATGCTCTCACGTACCTCACAATGACAAATGGAATATTAGACTTTATTTTATTAGGTGTTGTAATGTGCCCTTTTTGTTGACATCAGTTGTCAGAGGAGATTAGCCTATTATTTTGGCCCTTGTAGACTAATGTGGATGGTTAGGGGGTCTTCTGGGGGATTGTATTGTCTCCAGTGTTCAGAAACTAGCAGCTTTGGCTTTCGTTTGAAGTCTTCAGGACTCCGTATGCTCAACTTACTATTTATAGTAAGTCAGGAATGGATAGAGAGAGACCCTTACTATTTTTAGTAAGGTGTGTGGTCGTATGCAACTCCATCAGCTCAGCTCTCGGTTCAGACGACACTCAGAGATAATGAGTATTCATGGAGATATTAATGTTTATTTGGCTTAAATAAACATTAATTATTTAAAAAGATTATAATATTAAGTTATAACTTAACTTAATATTAAGGGTCAAGGCATTATTAAAAGCGGGCCATTTATTTAATTATTTATTGGGCGCCAATTCCTAAGTTCTTCATAAAATATTAAAAGATGCAATAAAATAACATTTTAATGTTATTAAATGGCTTTTTATGGAGAAGTTCGATTTTCTCTTGAGGGCTTATATAATTCACTTTGGAGTTATTGTTTGGCATGGGATTGAGCATTGGTGTTGATGAGTTTTTGTCTGAGAGAGGAAGCCAAGGGTTTCTGAATTAGTTTGCCATTGGAGAACGTTCACTCTCCATTGTTGTAGCCTTTTGAGGTAGTAAGATATCTACTGAATTGGGCATACAGGAGGGCATCATACAGGTGTTCTATTTGAGCATATTGGTGAAGAAATACAAAGATTATTCAAGGGTTTCAAGGTTATATGTTTGCAGATCTGAAGATTGCGGAAGATTAAGATTTAATCATTTGCAAATCAAAATTTATGTTTGCTGCTACAGTGACATGAATAGTAGCGCTATAGTACCCGTGCTACAGTCCCGTGCTATAGTACTTGCGCTATAGTGACGTGGTGAATATTAGAGCAAGGGTTAAATACTGATTTGTTCTTTAAAGACAATAATTTCTGAGTCTATCTATGAAGCTGGGCTTGATTATGGGCTGCTATAGGAGTTCTTATGTCTGCTGCAATATCTCAGACCATTGCTAATGTCTCAAAACCACGTTAGAAGGCAGCAAACGGGTATTTATCAATATTTCATTATGCATCTATAAGTCTGAGATAAATTTAGTACTGCTGTTTGTATTTCAGATTGCTATATCTGTAGTTGTAGGGCTCAGAAAGAGGCTCACTTATTTTTTGAAGTTTTACTTCTATCTTCGATGACTGTACATGTAATTCTGAGTGCCCAGTTTGAGATATCAGCCATAAACAACACTCAGAAAATCACTGTTCAAGCTTTACTTTGTCACCCAAAACTTGTTGTTAACACTATGCTATCTATTAGAGACTTTGTAATAAAGGGTCATCAACTTCTGAGCGTGGATTGAGCATGTAATGGACTGTTATAAATAACTGAGTGCTAATAAAATCAGACTTTAATGAAGACAAAATTATCATCTTTGTGTCTTTATTTGCAAAAGAATTCAAAAAAAGCAAAAAAAAACCTTAGTGAGAACACAAAGAAATTGTAAAACATAAAACAAAAAAAACGAGACACAAAATCTAGGGCAAGAAGAGTTCTTACATTGGTATCAGAGCGGTTTCCTGCCAACTTCTTGGGTACGTTTCAACTGCAGTTCAAAAGTTTCAGTTAAACAGCATGGTTATTTCCCAAAGGCAGTGGGACAAGAATATGGAGAAGCTGAAACAAAGTTTGAAAAAGTTGGATGAAAATCAGAAAAGGATAAATGAATTGATTTCAGACCCTGCAAAACTAAACAGAGTAGCGCGGCATATGGCTTCCATTTTTAAGAGGTCTATAATACGGAACAAAGAGAAGAAGGAACAAGAGGTCACTACAGTATCTAGAAGCCTCTATGATGAATTCTCAGCAGTTAATGACCAACAAACAGCTGATCCTATGGAGAGCAAAATCGGGCCTTAGAAAATCTACTTGTTGATGATGAAGTTGAAATTTCTAAGGCAGTTGTAGGGGTAAAGTACTTGAGTCCTTTTGAAGATGAAGAAGAGTTAGAACAAAAGGGTGATGGGCCTAAACAAAATGCTGAAAGTCACTTTCATGTTTTTGATAATCCACTTTTTGAGATAGAGGTTGAGATGTCCTATGTTAACCCACTTTACGAGTTAGAGTTACAGGAAGACCATGTTGAGGGACATGCACATGAAGAAAGGGCCCCATATGAAACCAATGGGGGTTTTGAGCTCCCTAATTTTTTTGTATCAGCAATTGCTATTGAGACTTTTGATCATTCTGAAGATGCCAATTCAGTTCATGTGCAAGGATTGTCAATTCATGAATCACACAGGTCTGATTTACAGGATCAAAGGCACGAGCCATCCTTAAATTCCAGTATTGTTAGTGATGAGCCATTGACAGAGGTTGGAGCATTTTACCACGATTGCATTGTGAGGAGTACTCATCACTTCTCCTCTAGTCCACACATGAAGGATTTGTTGATGCATCAGTGTGGTTTGACTCAGAGTGTATACCATCCATTTTGGGATGGAGAGTTACCATCTTCAGTAGATGGAACTAGTGGCTGCAAGTACCCGACTCAGTCGTTAGCGGGAAGTGCTTGCATGATCGGTATTCAGTTTTCCATCATGCTGATGTGTATCCAGCAAGGTTTGCTGCTCCTTTATCACAGAGACTACTTGTGGATACATGGTTACAGAGGGATTATGATGTCAGCGGGCATGATGACACGGGTGGATATCACATCCATGAGAGTTTAGCGGAGGTTATGGAGAAATATTGCGCAACAGATGCTTCCAGATATTCTTACCTCCTCATGATGGATGGATGTGAGTTCCATTTATATTGGGATCCGGGTGGTGACAGAGTTAGCACTGCAGTTTGGATGGGTCCTAGTGTATTGCTTCACCACTTCTGGTATGGTGGAGTTGGGATCAGTGTTGAGCAACAAAAGTTTGAGGATGTTCTTCCTAGTAGTTTTCTATTCTGGATTTGGGATCCAGGTATATTTGGGTGGACATTCTTCGGTGTACTGTGGGATCCTTCGTGTGCATCGGAGTTCCAGTCAGAGTTCATTGTGGCGCAAGTACTTGACAACGGTTATGACAGTCCACCTTGCACAAAGTTAGGAAGCAAATGTTGCCAGTTCTTTGATTTGCTTCCTTCTAAGACTTATGCTCCTGTGACACCGTATGGCGAGTTTGGATGGGGACAACAGGTTCAGTCATTTGTTTTGGTGTTAGTGTTACAGGAGCTGTTTGAGGATATCAGGGACAGTGCACAGTTCTACCCATGGGATCCAGGCGGAGTGACCTTACAGAGGAGTTTTTGTTGGCAGTTGAGATTGCTTGGGGACAAGCAATTTCAGGGAGGGCGGATTGTAATGTCCCCTTTTTGTTGACATCAATTGTCAAAGGAGATTAGCCTATTATTTCGGCCCTCGTAGGCTAATGTGGATGGTTAGGGGGTCTTCTGGGGGATTGTATTGTCTCCAATGTTCAGAAACTAGCAGCTTTGGCTTTCGTTTGAAGTCTTCAGGACTCCGTATGCTCAACTTACTATTTATAGTAAGTCAGGAATGGATAGAGAGAGACCCTTACTATTTTTAGTAAGGTGTGTGGTCGTATGCAGCTCCATCAGCTTAGCTCTCGGTTCAGACGACGCTCAGAGATAAATGAGTATTCATGGAGATATTAATGTTTATTTGGCTTAAATAAACATTAATTATTTAAAAAGATTATAATATTAAGTTATAACTTAACTTAATATTAAGGGTCAAGGCGTCATTAAAAGCGGGCCATTTATTTAATTATTTATTGGGCACCAATTCCTAAGTTCTTCATAAAATATTAAAAGATGCAATAAAATAACATTTTAATGTTATTAAATGGCTTTTTATGGAGAAGTTCGATTTTCTCTTGAGGGCTTATATAATTCACTTTGGAGTGTTATTGTTTGGCATGGGATTGAGCATTGGTGTTGATGAGTTTTTGTCTGAGAGAGGAAGCCAAGGGTTTTTGAATCAGTTTGCCATTGGACAACGTTCACTCTCCATTGTTGCAGCCTTTTGAGGTAGTGAGATATCTACTAAATTGGGCATACAGGAGGGCATCATACAGGGGTTCTATTTGAGCATATTGGTGAAGAAATACAAATATTATTCAAGGGTTTCAAGGTTATATGTTTGCATATTTGAAGATTGCGGAAGATTAAGATTTAATCATTTGCAAATCAAAATTTATGTTTGCTGCTATAGTGACGTGAATAGTAGCGCTATAGTACCCGTGCTACAGTGTCGCGCTACAGTACTCACGCTACAGTGATTCGCTACAATGACGTGGTGAATATTAGAGCAAGGGTTAAATACTGATTTGTTCTTTAAAGACAATAATTTCTGAGTCTATCTACGAAGCTGGGCTTGATTATGGGCTGCTACAGGAGTTCTTATGTCTGCTGCAATATCTCAGACCATTGCTAATGTCTCATAACCACGTTAGAAGGTAGAAAACGGGTATTTATCAATATTTCATTATGCATCTACAAGTCTGAGATAAATTTAGTACTGCTGTTTGTATTTCAGATTGCTATATCTGTAGTTGTAGGGCTCAGAAAGAGGCTCACTTATTTCTTGAAGTTTTACTTCTATCTTCTATGACTGTTCATGTAATTCCGAGTGCCCAGTTTGAGATATCAGCCATAAACAACACTCAGAAAATCACTGTTCAAGCTTTACTTTGTCACCCAGAACTTGTTGTTAACACTGTGCTATCTATTAGAGACTTTGTAATAAAGGGTCATCAACTTCTGAGTGTGGATTGAGCATGTAATGGACTGTTATAAATAACTGAGTGCTAATAAAATCAGACTTTAATGAAGACAAAATTATCATCTTTGTGTCTTTATTTGCAAAAGAATTCAAAAAAGCAAAAAAAAACCTTAGTGAGAACACAAAGAAATTACAAAACATAAAACAAAAAAACGAGACACAAAATCTAGGGCAAGAAGAGTTCTTACAGGTGCACCCCTTTGCTCTGAATGCACTCTTCAACACCATACAACCTATTTTTGATTTGAATGCCTACTTGTCTAAGGTGTGCCTCTGGCCTCATGCCTTAGCCATTTTCTTTGAGTTTTGAACACCTTCAATTTCTCCTCATGGAGGTGCACATTGTAAAATAGAACTCTAGATTTGAATTTGAGGCTTCTCTAGTAGGCATGCACTTATGAATGCATTCTAAAGCTTGAATTTTCCTTAACTAATGTGTGCACCCTATGATTGATTTTGCACTTTGATATTGTCTCTCTTAGGTTGGCCCTTCACTATATAACTTTGATTTCAGTTCAAAGATCTTTTGTATCCACAATCGAACATGCACCTTGATATTATACTTAGCAAAATTTTCTGATCTTGAAGGTCTTCTTATCAAAGGTGTACACCTCATTACCATCTATTTTGTTTTCTACACATAGGTGCATTCTAGATAAGGAATTATCTTCTTTGGTTTTGAGAACACAATATCTTACTCCTATATCGGGTGTATAATTGGTGTTTAGACTTAGTAAAAATCTTCAATGACAAACTTCATTCTTTGCTAAGACAGATGACTTGAAGAACTTTGTTTCATGATCCTATGAACATTTAGGAAAGAGCCACAAAGATGACACGACAAACAAACTGGACAAGACTTGATCATAAATTATACCTAGGAAAATAACAAATTGAAGCTTGAACTTGACACAATGCAATTTTTTTGTTTGGGTACAACAATTGGCTTTGTCTGGGTACCACAATGTATACTTGAAGTGTGGGAGAACTACAAAATTTTGGTTTTACATTGACTAGTGTCTTATCAGTTGAGTTAGACTATTCCTTAATCATGTAACTAATGACAAAACATGATATCACATTACACAAGGGAAATACAATACTACATAAAAAAACATCATGATTTAAGAAAACATGATACAAAATAAAATGTAAGAGACCAAATGTTCTAACCTCATTTCGATAATCACCGAGTTTGTTTTTGTGTATTTTGATTTTTTGTGTTTTGCAATAAAAGACAAATTAATTTTGCAAGAAATGACTGGAAAAATAATATAAAATACTAGATGCTTCAAAACACAGAATCAACTTAGATCGAAGCTAGATGATTTATTAATCTTCCCAATGATTACAACTACAATATTTAAACATTCAGACAAAAAGGCAAGCTATTTATTGAAAACCTGGATAAGCTTGCAAGCGCCAGAAAGAGAGCCTGAGATGGTACGGCTGAAAGGAATGATGCAATCTCCCACCTCGAAACTGATGCAATAGCTCCAAAAACCCTAGGCGTCCAACTTGCAGAAGACAGAAGGAAAATGGGCCAAGCGATTTGCTCTGGAAAGGTAGTACGGCCTTGGCTGCAGCAATGTACGGCCTGTACCAGCAAGAAGGAAATCCGTACTTTCTTGGGAAGTGTGCCAAACCACTGGGAATGGATCTCAGTTAAGTCGCCCTAGTATCTGATGAATAATCTCCTCAAACCAATTCTGAATCAACTCAATAAGCACAACTGTAACCTCTGAATGAAGTCACCCTGTTGACAATCTTCAACTGGTATTT